>QYSG01007015.1:0-11865 GCA_003988875.1 Lachnum nothofagi
ATTTTATATTATTTTATAAAAACCCTTTATAAGCCCCACGCAGTGGCCCCCGGAGGGCCAGCGGAGCGTCTTTTATTTTAATAATAATAATAATAATAAATAATAAATAAAAAAAATAAAAAACCCTGTGCTGGGCTTGCCGTTACCCCCGCGTGACGGCACATGTTAAAATATATAATAAAATATTAATAAATCTAGTTATTTTATAAATTATATATATTAATTAATGATAAGTAGAAAATATGTTTAATGTTTAATTAATAAATTAATAAATTAATATAAAAAACTTTCTATAAATATATAATAAAACACTAATAAAAAAATAATATTATATTAATTTTTGTTTTTATATAAAACCTTTTTTTAATATTAAAAATTTGAAAACATAATATTATTAAAAATAAAGTTTTTAATTAAATTATGTATATTGATTTTTAAAATATTAATTAATTATCTTTTTATAATAATAGATTTAATAAAAAATAAAAAATGATTTTTATATTTATTTAAATTAAAGTTTATAAATTTCTATATAAAATATTTTATTTTAATTTAAAAATTATAACTATAAATATATTTTTATTTTTATTAAATTATTAAATAAATAGGGGGTCCTAGGGGGTCTCCCCCTGGTATTTAATTTTAATAATAATAATAATAATTTTTATATATAAATATATATTATATTATATTTTTAATAGAAATTTAAAATATTAATATTATAATATTTTAAAAAATAATAGTCTTTATTTTATATTTATTTGTTTTATAATATTTAATTTAATTTAATTATATTTTAATAAGTTAGTAAATAAATAATAATAATAATAAAAAGGGGTTTAAGGGAGTTCTTCCCTAGTAAATAAAATTAATGTAATAATAAATAACTAATTTTTTTACTAAAATCATAATGTTAATAATATAAAATAATATATTTTATATAAAATTATTTGTAATAATAATAAATAATATATTTAATATTTAACTAATTGGTTAATCTATAATTTTTGATTTATAATATATAATAAAACATTAATAAAAATCAATATTAAATTAGTTTTTATTATTATATGAAAAGCTTTTTTGTATTAATTCCAATTTTTGAAAAAAATTGATTATTAATAAAATTAAAATTTTTTTAATATAATATATAATATTAAAAAATAATCTTAATATTTATTTAAATTAAAGTTTATTGATTTCTATATAAAATATTTGTATTTGATTTAAAAATTATAATGATTAATAAATTTTAAATAATAATTAATAGAATTTTATATAATTAAATTTTATTAAAATAAAATTATTAATAAAATAATAATAAATAAAAAAGGAGGTCCCAGGGGGTCTTCCCTGGATTTTAATAATAAATATAAATATAAATATAAAATTTTCAATATTTAATATTTAATAATAATCATTATTAAAACCAAATACTTTATTATTATTATAATAAATAATAAGCAATAAATAAATTTTATAATAAAATTTTATCTAATTAATTAATTAATAAAATTTTGTAAAAAATATAAAATATAAAATTAAATAATAAATATTAAATCGGGCATTGCTTTTATTAACTTTAAAAACTAATAAAATATAAAACTTATTATATAATTTAGTTTTTATTATAAAAACCTTTTATAAGCCTTATGCAATGGCCCCCGGAGGGCCAGCAAAGCATCTTTTAATAATAATAATAATAATAAAATATTAAATAAATAAAAACCCTTTGCTGGGCTTGCCGTTGCCCCCGCGTAACGGCACATATTAAAATATTAATAATAAATACATTTTTTGCTTTAGAATACTTAATTTTATTTATTAGTAAAAATTTGCTATTTTTATTAATTTTTGCTTTTATATTTTTAAAAAAAATAGATTTTTAAAAACTTTTTAAAATTAAAAAACTTTTATATTAATTTTAAAGTATTTTTAAAATAATAAAATCAAAAGAATTTTAATTAAAAAAATTTTAATATATTTAAAAATATAAATTATTTTTTAATAATTTTAATAATTCTAAAAACATAGGTTATTTTTTAATATTAATTTAAATAATAATTATTTTTATTTTAAATATAATAAATTATTATTTTATTATTATTATAATTATTATTTTTTTTTATATTTTTAATTTAAAAAAATTTAAAGTTTATTTTTTTTAGTTTAATTTTTAATTATTTTTGGATTTTTTATATAAGGTTTTTTAAAATTTTTAAAAATAATAATTAAAAATATTTTTTTAAAAAAAATTAATTTATAAAATAAATATAATAAATAATAAATAAATTTTTAGTTTTTTTTAAAAAAAAACTTTAGTTAATTATAATTATTAAAATTTATAAAATTTATAATATATATTTTAATAATAGGTAAAGCGGGGTTGCTGCGCCAGAAGCTATCGCCACCTTACCCGTGACCCTGGGTTCCACGTGACATACGGAAGCTTTCCAAAGTAGGGGAGAGAAAATATTAAGAAACCATTCCTCCCCGCAGGAGAGGTCACGTGTACTTAGTCAGCCAGGGCATATATTTGCCTATTTAGGCATTTAGTTATAACTTAATCATTCCTAATAAATAATAGTAATTTTTAATTTTTAATTAAGGAATTAGATTTATATATTTTTTTTGCTAAAAAAAGAATTTTATATATTAGTTTCGGTATTAAACCTCCTTCCGCGGCAAGTATACTTTATTATACTCTTTGCTTTTCTAATAATATCATTATATATTTAATAAACAAACAATAGTACTATTTTTTTTAATACTAAAATTTCTTTTTTAAAATTCTAGTTAACTATAAACTACTTTTATAGCAATTAATATAGTAAAAACTAGCCTAAAGCCTTTTTTATTTATATTATTTATTTATATTATTTTAAAAAATTTTAATAATTATATTTTTTAAATATTTCAAAATTATATATTAAATATTTCAAAATTAAATATTAAATATTTCAAAATTATATGTTAAATATTTTTGTATATATATTTTATTTAAAATTAATTATAGTTTAATTTTATAATGCCTAGGCGGCCCTGCTAATAATACCTAAGGCCCCCGTTTATACTATATTAAACTACTTATAGTAATATATCTACAGCAAAAACTATTTTAAAAATAATATATAAAAGCCTTAATCCGCAAAGCCTTAATACGCAGCTTAATATACAAAGCCTTAATACACAAAGTGTCAGGAATGATTTGGGTAAATGTAAGTTGATCTGTAACTAAGAGCCAAAACGGGCATATATAGCCCTGGCTGACTAAGTACACGTGACCCCTCCTGCGGGGAGGAGGGTTAAGCCTTAATACAACAAACCTTCGAACAAATACAAAAATAGCTACATTAATAACTACAAAAAAAATTATAAAAAAAAAATTTAAATAACTATAAAAAAGATTACGCAAAAAACAATACAAATAACTATAAAAAAATATTAAAAAAACTATAACAATAACCAAAAAAACCATAGCAAAAAAACAATAGCAAAAAAAAACTATAATAATAGCAGTTATAATAACTACAATAATAATAACTACAAAAATAATTACAATAATTATAACGGTTATTAGCTTTATATTCCTTACCTTCAAAGCCCTTTTTACTTTAAACAAATATATGCACTACAAGCTTCCTTTAGACAATACTATAGAATTATATAAAATATTAGGCCAATACTATATTTTCAATTAAAGGAAATTTGGCATATAATAGATTTCTATTTTTTAATAATTTTTATTGTTTAATATTAAATAAACTTAAAAATAGCCTTAGTAAAAATCCTAAACTTTATTTTCTAAAAAAATATTATTAAAAAATTACTTTTTTCTACAAAAAAAAGTATATATATTTAGTTAGCTAAAGCATATATATATCCATTTAAGCCCTTAATTACAACTTAACTTACATTTACCCAATCATTCCTAACAGAGAGGTCGTTGGATTCTGTGCTGCTGCGCGCTGCATGCGGGGGATTATTGCTAAGTGTCGGTATGCCCTCTTTAACCTAAGATCACGTAGCTTTACTGAATAGCAAAGCCAGGCATTCGTAAAGTTAATGGGAACTAAGGTTTTTATTTCTATGTATGTGCATTGTAAGGTTATTTAAAGCGGCCGCTAATATCTATACGTGACTAGCTTTTAATACCGTGGAGGTGGAAGCTGGGTTAAGTAATGAAACTAGAATTTATTATAAATAGTTAATTTTGCCTTTGCCGAGCGCTTGGCACCTATACCTTTAGAAATCAAGCCTTCTCTCAATTAAACGATTTTAGAACTTTCTTAACACTAAGGAACTGCACATGGTGGTGGGGTGGTAGTGCGGTCTATAAAGCGGCGCGAGCCTCCCGGTTTTTACAGTAATATGCGAGTTTAGCGCCTTTTGCCGATTTTTAGCATGCGCATACGAACTTTTGCCCGCATATACACCAAAAATCCGTGAAAATAAACTAAACAATGGCAAATACTCTATTACCCCGCCGATAGCTTTATTAGCATTATTTATTTAAATAATATTAATATTTTTAATATTATATATTATTAAATTATATTTTTAAAATATTTTTTTAGCTAAAAAAAAAAAACCTATTAAAACAAAAGCAAAAAAGCCCGCTAAAAGGTTTATTATTTCAAAGCCTAAAATTTTCTTAAAAATAACTATTTTTAATAATAAAAGTAATAAAAAGCCGCCGAACAAAAAACCTATAATTAAATTTAAAAATATATAGGTTTCGCTAATATAATCGTTAATGCTTATATTACCTCCAAAGGCATTAAAAGCCTTTAAATCGAATCCTTTTTTTCCTCCGCTCTCCTTTAGCCTTATCCTCAAAGTATTCTTATTTCTGGATAGTAAAGTAGTATAAACTAAACTTTATATTATTGATTTTAATGATTTTAATTAGTTTTAATGGAATAAATGGAATAAATGGGCGAACCTAAAGATTAAGGTATATATAAAAAAAAAAATATAGAAAAAAACTCCGTATATTAATCTTTTAAATTAGTAAATATGGAGTAATTAGAGATAATTAAACTATTCCGGTTGAAAGCTATAGCAAATAAAAGGAATTTAAAAAGATTTTAATTAAAACTAATATTTAAATTAGAAGTATTATTATAAATTAGGGCTTTAATTATGTATTTAACAAAGTTTTTATTGAAAATAAATCCAAGGTTTTTAAATTCAAAAAAAAAATTATTTAATATATATTATTTAAAAATGAAAAAATATTGCAAAGCAAAAAAAAAAGCCTTTAATTTATAATAAATTAAATAAAGCAAAAATTAGTAAATATAAAAGCCTAGGAAATAAATATACTTAAGGAAATTTAGCATATACTAAAAAACCAATAAAAATACAAATTAAAATCTTATGTAAATTATAGATTTATATATTAAATTAATATTAAGTTTTAAAAGTATATTTAGTTTAAAACTTAAAATATAATAGTTTAAATAAAATAAAATAAATATAACTAATATATAGTTAATAAATTTAATTATTAGTTTATTAGCATTTTAAAAGCGAAATTAAACGGAAAAAAATTGGATATTTTAATAAAAAAATATATATAAATACTATTGACTTAATTTCAAATATTAATAATACCAAATTATATAATTTCGGATTTTATATTTTTAATAATATTATTTTTATATTAATAGACGCAATTATTTTCTATTTTAATACTAATGTTTATATATTAAGTATTATAAATCCTTTTTTGGATTTATTAAAAATATTTTTATCTAAGGCTATTATCAAATGGTTCATATAATAATAATATTACTAATATAATTTTTTTGATTTTTATAAAAAAATCTATTAATATACTACGCCAAAGCTAATTTGCATTTTTATTATTGCAAAAAAATTACTTAATACTTAAATTAACTTAATTTTGATTTTACTGGCGAAAGCTATATTTTTCAAATAAAAATTATGGAAAATTATTAATTTAATTTTTTATTTTAATTATATTTTTAATATTTGTATAGTTAAGGAAAATCAATTAAATATTATTAAAAGCATTCCGCAAATAGTTAATAAACTCCAATAAATTCCAAGGCCATAAACAAAGTATAAATTTAATTTTATATAAAATTAAAAAAAAAAATTAAATTATTAAAAATATTTGTAATTTTCGGCTAAATAGCGTAAAGCTACCAGAAGATTTATTATTAATTATTATAAATTAAATTAATATATTTAAAAAATTTTATAAAAACTTCTCTAATAATAGCATATTTTTTAAAGAAAACTTTGCCCTTAAAAATAATAAAAAATCTAATAAAAAAAATAATAATTTTATTAATTATTTATTTTTTATTTTTAAAAACGATAATAATAACTTTAATAATAATAATAAAGATATTATTAACTAAAAAGAATTTAATAATTTAATTAATTATAATTATTTTAATTAAAATAGCAAAAGTAATAATAATAGTTTTAATTAAAGGTTTTAAGTTTTGCTTAGTTTTTATAATCCAAATAAATATACTAATTTTAATATATACGCAATCTATAATTTTACATCTAAATTTATATTTAATAAATTAAAAAAATATATAAAAACTTAAAGAATAAATTTTAATTATTAGATATAAATTTTTTTAAAAAATAATTAAATACATATAAAAAATATAAAAAATCCAAATTTACTTTAATAAAAATATAATATATATAATAACCATAAAATTACAATAAATAATAATAAAAAATTAATATAATTATTTAAAATTATAATTAAAGTTTTAAAAGTATTTAATAGTTTTTTTTTTTGCTTTTAGTTTAATTGCTATATTTTTAATAGTATTTTATAAAAAGCTTTTAAAGTTGGCATATAATTTATTTGCTTAAAGATAATAATTACGGCAAATATATGCTTTGAAGTTGTGGAAATTTTTTTTGATAGGGTTTAGGAAAGGGAAATAAGGAAATAAATAGACAATATGCATTTTTACTAGCATATATATGTTAACTATATATTAACTTTTGTAAATAAAAACATTATTTATAATAATAATATTTTAAATTTCTTTGTTTGGATAATATTTTAGAAAAATATTGAATTTTAGCTAGTTTTCGAATATTTTAGCTATAATTTCTTTTTGAAAAATAATAGATTTAAAGTAGTTTTTAATTATATATATTAGTAGAACCGACTAATGTTTGGATTTATTTAGCTATTTTTTAATTTTTAGAATAATATTAATAGAAATATATTTTGATTTTTGATTTTTAATATATTTATTATAAATAGATTTATTTATAAAAACTAATTGTTTAAGCTTTTATTTTATAGAATTATATTTAAAATTTCAAATAAAATTATTATTTTATTAAATTGCTATTAAATATATTTTTTTATAGAAATATTATAGTTTTTGCTTAAGTTTTAAAATTTTAAATTAAATTAATTAAATATTAAATTATAAATAAATTAAATTTATAATTTTATTTTAATATAATATATTATTTTGGTTTTATAATTCGATTATAAATTCTTTGATTTTTAATATAATTTTAAATATAGAGCCAGGCCGAATTTATAGATTTATATTTAGATTTTGCTTTTGTTTTTATTTATTATATATTTTTTATATAGTTTAAATAATAATATTAAATTTATTGGCAATGCCAGCGAAATTTTTTTTTTAAGTTAACCGATTAATTGCTTAATTAAATTATAGTTTTTTTTTAGGAAAATAAAGAATTATATTTGCTTTATAGGATTATTAGCTATAATCAAAAAAAATAATTTAAATTATTATTTATTAAATTTAAGCCAAAGATTATAAAATTATTATTATTTTAATAATAAAATAAGTAATGCAGGGGGGAAAGGGCTTGCGCATACTAAAAATCGGCAAAAAGGCGCTGAACTCGCATATTACTGTAAGCCGGCTTAGGTATAATGTCCCTATTTCTATGCCAGGCCGTTTTAGCCTTATTTATGCTTTTATAATTTAATCCTATAATTCTATTATATTATATTGCATTTTATTGGCTTATATTATATTATAATTATTATATATAACTTTAATTGCAAAATAATGGCTTTACAATACAAATTTTTTAATTTAATTAATAATATAAATAATTATTTTTAAATATATTATTTTTAGGTTTTTTATTTCCGGAAATTTTTTTATTTATTCTGTTTTTTGACCCTTTGGTAGCTACTAAAAATTAGTATTTAAGTGGCCTATTAATGCAATTAAGCGAAGTGGGAACGTTTCTGGAAATCCACCCGGCCTGAAAACCGGATCAATCGAGCCAGATCAATTTGGAGCAGACCATTTCGACGCTGACCTAGTGCATCTCAACATATATATAAAAGCATCGCGCATCTGTTCTAGCCATGAAGATCAATTGCTTGACTGCCAGCCCCATTTCATTCCCATCAACAAACGTCATTGCCAGTCCCAGCGCCAGTCCCAGCACCAGCAATGGCTGTCCGAATCGACGCCCCAGAAGAGTTCATGGCACTGTAAGGCTCGCAGATCTCTCCTGCAAATCAGTAGACTGACGCTTCTAGTGCCACTTCCCCTATCCTTCTTGCGGACATAGCCAGCCAGCAGACTCCCAAACCGAGGCTGGCCCACCTCTCTCCTCTCCACCACTCCAAACTCCAGCAGCCGGCCCCGACAGCTGGCTAGCGGACATTCCTTCGTACGACGGTCTCCCTAGTGAAGAGCAGTAGGATCGCTAGTGGGCTGCGGATTCGGATATTCCATCTATGGATCTTACTGACCCCACTGGCTGGGTATTGCTGGATCCGGATACTCCACCTGTGGATCTTGCTGCTTCCACTGGCGAAGATTATATCGATATAGGTTTCGGAGCAGTGGAGCTCCTAAGTCTCCCAAGCCTCCCAAGCCTCGCAGATGCGGTCGATGACGCCGCCGTTTCATTTCCGGTCTCTTTCCTAGCCGACCCCGCTGTCGATACTGCCACTATTCTTACAGACATGGCCGCACTTTCGACATCTAGGGAGACCGAGCACTTGCCTAGCTGGCGATATAATCAAGCTCTGCTCGTTCCCCTCTGTCATGGCCTTGTGGGTGGGCGTGCGCAGCACAAGTATCTGGATCCAATGCCCTGGCTTGATCTTGCTTTGCCTGAGTGCGACAGTCGAGATGTTGCAGTTCGTGCGCCGGCATCAGCTGTTGCTGGATGTACGCAGTGCGGGGTAAAGAGGACGCGGGGGGGTCTTGAGGGTGAGGATGATGCTGCAAAGGGAGAGGGAGAGGGAGAGAGGAGCAGCAAACGTGTGAGGGTCATGTAAGGGCCGTGAAGGATCTTGGGTCATTCAGTGCGTTTTCCTATTACAAAAGTTCAATGATCACGAGTTACGTTTTGAAGACTTGTCTTTTTCATTCTTGGGTATTCCCGGGCTGTTTTTTTATTCATAAGCACGGGCAAGACAACTTTGTTTATCTTAAGCCTTATTTTAATTTCGTTTGTGTTATTGTGCTCCTAACCCAGTATTTCAGAATAAAGATGGAAATGTTAGCCAGGCAAGGTCGCTGCGGCATTAGTACGGGCCTATGAGGTCACCCCCACGGGTGCTTGCGTAAAAGACCCTTCTTTCCTTCTTTCCTTCCTTCCTTCCTTCCTTCCTTCTTCTCATCGCTCACACTGTTATCGTTCCGCGCGCTGTTCGACCAAGTCAGCGTGTTTTGGAGTTACAYACTGCRAGCTGGACCGCGAACTAGGACTTACGAACAGAAATCGTYAGAGCCAGCTACCAAGATATYCTTCTTGGCTCTTGTGAACCTCAGCTTCTTCAAAGGTAAGCCTCAGCTTCCTCAAAGGTACGAGCAGTTTCTACAGTCCCAGCACAGAACTAACACAGCACAGCAGCAGTRTCCTCTCCACCTGCCACTACACATACACATCTCCATCCCCGTCGCCTCACCTCAATACCATGAACCCMTTCACCTTTGCCCACATCCTTGTGTTCGCCGCCTCAGTCCTCCCGCGCTACCTCTTYACCCTACTCTCCTCCCTGCGCCTCGTGGGCCATACATTCGCCGGRCTCACCCTACTATCTATCATCGCAGCCCACCTCGCCCGCCGCGCCATCGCCGGGCTCGGCGCGCTCGTCGACCAGCTGCTCGCGTCGGTCCTCGTTACACTATGCGCGGAGGCCGCCTTCCTGGSTGCGTTCATCGGGGTGGGCGATGTGAAGGTGGCGGCGCAGATGGCGCTCCTGCTGACTGCGGCGGTGGTGGCATACAGGAATGAGCTGGGGGATGTGGCGCGGGTGGTGTGGCGGGTGGGCGCGTGTGGGCTGGCGGCTGTGCTGGGCGTGTGGATTGTGGGGTTGTTGGKGGGGGGAAGGGGGGAGGGGATGGGWGTTGGGGAGAGGATTGCGGTTGTRGGAGGTGTGAATAGGGCGTTGTGGGGCTGGGGCTGGTGGGCTGTTAAGGGTGTGTTTGGTCTTTGAGGGRGATGGGAAAGGGAAAGGAGARGTGCGGAGAATGTATTGTGGCTCTAGCTTCTCTTGAGGCAGGTCTGTTCTTGGAAGGCTGGCCTAGCTTGATTGGATAATCAATGCCGTGTATCTTGGAGTGAGGCTATTTGGCAACAAATCTATGCAAATCTGCGGATYTTTATTTAAGATAGAGTTGCTTTGACTTTARCAACGATGATGCTTAAAAGGATGCGATTACCGATCCGRGTAGGCCTATCCTCTAGCATATTAATATATTCTTGCACAGCTATARTGCGCGAGCCTCCTGGCGCTGTGCTGGARAATATCGAGGACTACAGGAAAGGGAAGCGCGGCATTGTTTATAGTTGTTGAGAGGGTGGCCGGCTTGCGCTCGCTTGCAGGATCGTCGTCTCCGCCGCTTTTTTCTTTATGGTCAATATCGCTTTTATCAAGAGACCACCGCAGCATCTTGCGCTCGACATAGGATTCTGTATCGCCGGGGAATGGAGGAGGATCGGTGTTAGGGAAGCCGTATTCCTCATAGTTGGTTCCGTGTCTGAGCAGGGACGCTAAAAGCCGGTGACTTTCATTGTTTTTCTTATTACTGAGGCTAAGTCTACGCGTATGCCGTGCATCTAGACCTGAGAGTGTGCTGGGGCAACAAGGTCTTAAATTGCAGTGATGCGAAGCTAACAAAACTCCTCAACACCTGCTCCCCGCCCTTGAGCAGGCAGCTCTAATGTCCTATTATCAACTTCTCCGATAGCCATCGACATTTTCTTGCCTGTGATTATACGACTCTGGAGCTAGAAATAAATTATCATTTTACTCATGCAGCTGATTTTCCAACTTCTTCAACATTTGCTCTGTCTATTGGCAATGCTTATGCCCCTCTCCTAGAACCGCTTTCTGTCCTCTCCAGGCCGCCTGCTGCACTTTCCTCGCTTTTTCTACCACACCTAGATTCTCCTATAAGAGCCCATTATTATTCAGTATTTACAATGTATCCGGATTCATTTCGCCTAATGCATCCACCCTCCTCCTATATACATTTTGCATTATCCTCAGTGCTTGGTCGTATCTGTACTGATCTCTTAAGCACCTTACCATATCGCTGAGAGTGTAAATGACATCAGGGTGGTTCTCCCCAAGAATTCGAATTTGTCCAATGAGCGCCTGCTTGTGCGGCGAAAGGGCTTCTTTGGGCCTTTATATTTACGGTAAGTTTACGCTAGGCTATTTATAGTCTATATTACTTGGAAATAAGTCTCTGGGAGGATTTTGCAAAGAATATATAAGGCTTGGAGGTAATACGCCTCTGATGCTTTACGACGATTAAGGAGCTTTGCCAAGCGTCCAAATTTGTTAATCGTTAATGTTATCTTAATATCTTAAGGTAGTAGAATCTT
>QYSG01007026.1:0-13557 GCA_003988875.1 Lachnum nothofagi
TGCTTGTCCCGGAGTATTCAAGTAGGGACGTGTTGCGGGAGAAGTTGGCGTGCTCGTTGGAGAATTCGAGGGGGTTCGGGTTTGCTTAGTGGATGGTGGCAGTCAGAGGAGTGGATACTTATATTTACGGAGCATGTAGTGAGCGTATTTGCGTTGTTGGGATGCAATATTATCTTTTCGGCGTTGAGTCATCGTGCCAGGCTTCCTTGTTTCTTCACTCTCGGCCCATCCTTTGGTGGCAAGTGCCTGCCTGACATTCACCTCACTCCCCTAAGCTCCTCTTCGCTCTTAAGAATAAAGGCTCTCCCACTCCAACCTCTGTCCTCAATAAACACCCCAGGCTACAGGAGCATCTCATGGGCTGTCCCCTTTTCAAAAAGCTCACCTGCAGCACGTTGGCTCAGTGCCACTTGTCGTCACATTTGCTCACAATCTCTCTCGTGCTAGCCGGTCATGGAGTTTTACGATATCGTCGGATGTGGGAAGGTGCTGTCAAGTTATCTTCGCTGTCAAGGATTTCATTCATTCATTCGCTCATTCGATCAGGTTAAATCAAATCAGATGAATCAAGGTGCGTGCACAAACTACGGAATTTCAGAAACTTGGGGGACACAATGCGAAGATACTAGTGGATATGAACTTCTCCGTACCCGCTATAGAGACATTTCGTTTGGGGATGAGGGTCCTCGGTCGTCATGGGAGGCTGTTTAAATAGTCATCTTCGAGGGAAGTTTCGAGGAAGTGGGGCTTTGGGGTGAATATTTAAGCTGAGATAGATGTTACTCACCACGACCATTAACTTCGCTCCCGCTTGTGGTATAAAATCCCTTCAGATCTCCAGGACCAAAACAAGTATGAACAGAAAAGCTATGCCGACCTGGATATGGCATCGGACCCTCCTCGCTCGTAGGGAGTATAGAGAGCTGGATTGCCAAATCATGGCTTGGACGACTTTCAGAAGAGGTGTCGGGGAAGAGGATGGCACGGGGCTAGGATGTTGTTAGGTGATGAATTGCTGTCAAGCATTTCGTCTCTACGTTCATCAACATCCTCGTTGCGGACTTCTCACATGGCTCGGATGAAAAAGCTTCATCCGGCCATAGTCAGCTGTGTTCTCCCATGCTGGCTTACCCATATCGGGCGACAGTGGGATACGCTGGTGGGCTGGTGCTTTCTCGGTCGTTTCGAGATGTGTGTCAAACAGCCCACAGCTTTCTGTCAGCCCGTAAATCTGCTCCCGTGATACTTGAACAGAGATTAAGACCCAGATCCCGGGAAGTACAAAAACCCGTTTTTGAAACGGCGGGGAGTGTTGAGCATCGAAGAAGAGAGCTAAAGCCTTGTAGGGGAGGCTGTCGGGTTGGGTTGGGTTTCGTTCCCTGCGCTGTGGGCGGTGGCGAGGTTGGGGCGAGATTTGAAAGATGTTGGGTTGGATTATGGAACTCAGGAGGGAGGATTGCTGTCAAGCGACGACTTGCTGTTAAGGACCGCGTTTAGTTGGACGGATTGGGCTTCTTGAGGGGCTTCTAGTGCTTCCGCTTCCCGGAAGCAGGAGCCTCAGCACTGAATTAGGGGGCTTAGATAGCAACCCCAAAATCTACTTCCTTTGTTTCTGCTTCCGGTGGTTTGGAATAAGCTTATATTGCTGGAATCTTTACGCCGTCTTTGCTTAAATAGCCGCTTTTGCGTGATGGTTCTGTGGTGAGTCGCAGATGGAAGAGGCCGCAGGTCGGGGTCGTCCTCGCCGCGGATTCAGGGCATTTGTGTGTGTATAAAACCCATAGACGTCCTCAAGAAGACGACAAGCAGGAATCATGCTAGGGTTTGTATATCATTGGTCAGCTTGCGTCGCTGCCTTCTGTCTTGACACTTCGAACTGAAGACATGAGTCCTTGGGAAGTTCGAGGCCGGCAATCTTGGTGGTGAAAGCTAGGGCGGAAGGTTCGGGAGCTGCTCTCAAGAATCCCTTTGCTGTCGATATTGAACGACTATTCATCGTCAGTCTCTCTCCCCGGCATGCAGTGCTCCTCGTTCAAATAAATAGACTGGCAAAAGCATCAAGCAGACAAAAGACAAATGCTGATAGGAAGTCTCCAAAGTCGCGCAGAGCTCTCCATCAAATCGAAGCCTTGGCTTTGCCCCAGGTATGAACTTCCTTGCGTGCTCGTGATCATCTTAAATACTCCGTACACCTTCTTTTTTGCTATGAAGCGGGGTGGGCCTTGGAGTTGAGATCTCGCTCACGTGCGTATTTTGGGCATATCAAGTTTTCTCTTTCGTTCTTAGATGAGCTAACGATTGTGAGCACAGTTTACTTGCAACTCATGGCTACCAAGATCCCTCCTACCATCTCGCAGATTCTAGACACAATAACGGCATCCCAGTCCTCGTGTAAATTTAGAGTTGCTTGAGCTTTGTCTGAACGCTAGATTTTTCGAGGGGACGGAGTTGCTGTCAGAAAATACTTTGCTGTCACTTTCAATCAATATTCGCACGAAGTTCCGTCCTCATCGTACTGAATTAATGTCTCGCGGTCTCAAAATTTTTACGCTCATTTTCCTGTCAGAGTTCCCTGCATTCCAAAGCGCACATCCGCTTTCCCATAGTGAGTTGGTGTCTTGATGTACTCATGCCTATGGGCTCTACATATCGTCTCAGGGTTGAACTTTATAGTATGGGTATGGTGGCGAATAGACTTGCATTGGGTCCTCATTAGCGGAGAGATATTTAAATTGAGAAAATTCCTCTCCAATGGACGAGTAGAAGTAGAAATATTGTCCTTATACACGTTCAATACCAGTAGTATCAATCCATGGCAGTGCTCTGAGAGGTATATGGAGAGTTCGTGAAATGCTGGATCTAGTGTAAGTTCAATTCTGGCCAGAGAGGTTTTCAACATCCTGCTCAAGACATAACTCTTAAACCACCTCCTACTATGCTAGTACATAACTTTTGCTGTCAATCGTTCGTATGCTGTCAAGGTCCTTTTCTGTCTATTGCATTTCTTCCGTCCAGTGGTAGTGATCTTTTACTTCGCCGCTGGGGGACCTCCGTACCAAAGCTGGGAATTGACTTCAACGCGTCAATAGCCTTTTCTTTTCGGACTGAGAGAGGTTTTGGCCGTTATGGAACTCTCTAGAGTGTCCCGAAAGTTAAGATATAGTTTATTATTTGGGTATCCGCGAATAAAAGCCTCTGTAATAAGATCACCGGACATATCCACGCGGTCTCTCCTTGGGAGATGCATCTTTAAGGATGTCCCCAGACCGAGTATGCAGGTGCTCTGCTGGCTGAAATCGACGCCAAAATGGCTGACATGGGGAGATGTGTCAAGGTGAAACCAACAATTCGTGCCTTAGCCTGAGATACAACAGCAATTTATGTCTCGAGTTGGGTTGAGGGGAAATGGCTTAGGATTTTGATAATACAATCAACATTTTACTGTCAAGGTATGTAACTATTGTCAAATTCAGCTTTTGTTCAGCCACTGAACCAACGGACTCACCCGGATACAGACCGCAGTCTGCGAGTTGGTATCTGGTGATAATTATTGCATCTGTAATAAATGAATAAACATCTTCTTTGGACTTTACACATATGAACGCCGATGCAGCGATTTTAACGTGATGAAGGTGGAGATCTTGAGGAAACGTCTATAAAGGCATGGAAAGTGAAGATTGATTGCGTTTTGGGGAAGGAGTCAAGCACAAGAAACTGACGGAGCAAGCAATATCAAGTGGGTATGGTAAATCTGTGAAGGTACAAATAAATGGCAAATGTGCAAAAACACATTGATTTTTAGTTTAGTAGAAGAATAACATGAGGCTCATGGAGACGCCAAGTGTAGCCCCGGGTCAAATCTTTGAAGCTGGAAATATAATTCGCCAAGAAGGAAGATAAGTCAAAAGCACGTGAACTCTGAGCGTGTTCTTGAAGGCTGTTGACATTACTGAGTTTGCCGTCAGGGTTAGCGTTTAATTTTTCACTTGAAGGTACGACCAGATGATACTTGATACAACTTTGACGCCCCAAATATGTTACCATATTCAATGTGCAGTACCTGCGCTTCTGAGCCTAAGTTTTCCCCATGATAGTTATAAATGCCATCTTTCTGAAAATTAGGCTCGTGAGGAAATCGTGGACGGTGTTTTACGCAATCTTCTGCTAAGAAAGACATTAATTATCATCTCCTTGGCAATTTGTGTACCAAGTTTCGTATTCTTGAACAGCTGTGTAAGACGCTCCCTCAGAGCTTATCTTCCTCTCTGAAGGCACCCCGAATTTGTTGACAGTAGATGTGATATTTTGAACTATAAAAGAATCAAACCAAGGTGCCGGAGTTGTGCCTCGAGGCGAGGGGGTAGCGATGTGAGTGTAGTATTCACATACAGAACTCGAAGTGATAGAATATGATTCCCATGTATCTATCTTGAATGGGCTCGCACTTGCAAGTGTGCATGGCCCTAGGCTTTAGTTGTGTTTCTCCTATTTCGCAGCTCTGCAAGCCGCCACATCAACGGCTTCATTACCTACTCCAACCGACGACGTCTTGCGCTACGTCCTATTCAAACTGGCAATAGCACCGCCGCGCTTCCAACTCCTAACACCGATGGGGTATTGCGCTATATTCCTGCATTTGTGGCATTTTCAGATATCAAGCCTGCAGCTCCGACTCCCACCGACAAAGTTCTCCGCATGATCCAATTCTTTGTGGAGGTATCGAATTTGAAGACCAATGTTATCTCCGGTACAAGCGGCAATAACTTTAAGCGTGAATGTTTGTATGAGTATTCACAGCACTAGGCATGATTAACTATTTTTCAAATCTAGAGGAAGATCCTCATAGGAATCCTCATAAAGGTATGTGATGATTTTGATGAAGAGTTGGAACGGATTCTACAAAGGGCGGATCGATGCAACATCGAATATCGAATATTACGCCTATGAGATAAAATAGTTGAAAAATGACATATATATTGATATAAGACCCTAAGAAATAGTCCATTCGACTTTTTACACGTGTATGAGGTCTCAAATAGTCCTGAAAGCTAAAAATTTGCTGGTTCGACATTGGAAGGCTGGTTGATGAGAGGGATCCGTATGAATCTCCAGCACATGCCTGGAGTGGATAAAATTCCAAGTCCCGATGTTTGCTTCCGAGCGCATAAATTTTCAACGAAATCCCAACTATTGCTTCCGAACAATCGCAGAGTAGAAACGAATTCAACCAAAGTCCCGCAATTTCAGCCGCCAACCCCACACTCGCCTAATTCAGGGGCTTTCCTCCACCTACCATGGCGCCTAGGATCCCTTGCTTTACTGCGACCAAGTGAAGCGTTTATATCATTTTGTTACCCTATGTTTGCCGTCTATGCTATCCGATCATATTTTTGCCCTTCCCCGCGTTCCTCACGAACAGCATGAAAACAGTGTCAAGTCAACTCAGTGCAAATATGTCATTTAAGAAAGCAGTACATAATGCCATTAGGATGCCCGCTTTTCTTTCTCATCAATCCCGTGAATCACCTGAATCTTCTCTTTGAAATACTGTGAGAGCCATATAATGAATCTTCCGAAGTCGCCCCTCCTGATACTTACCACTTACGTGGTTGCGGGCCTGTGTGCCTCGCTGCAGCAAGTCACTAGCTTTGGTACAAATCCAACAAACATTCAGATGTATATCTACGTACCAGATAAGGTTTCCACAAATCCAGCTATCATAGTTGCCGTGAGTAGAGGAACTCAAGGTCTGGTATCCCTGCTCGACTCGGTGCTGACAGAGGTCTAGCTACACCCCTGTGGAGGGAGTGGCACAGGGTACTATTCCCAGACCAAGCTTCCTTCCTACGCAGATACAAATGGGTTCGTTCTCATCTACCCCAGCACGCCCAATCAGTCCAACTGCTGGGATGTCCAGAAGGTCAACTACACTCTGACCAAGTACAATGGCAATTCTACCCGCGTCTATGTCATGGGCTCCTCTTCCGGTGCAATGATGACGAACCTCTTGGCAGGCACCTATCCGAACATGTTCGAGGCAGGTGCTGCATTCTCAGGGGTAGCTCACGCATGCTTCTTCGGTGCCGCAGGTGCAACTCCCTTCGCTGCCAACCAGAGCTGCACTCGCGGTCTTCAGCACACTYCACAAGAGTGGGCGAACTTTGTCCACAACTCTTACCCTGGCTACACTGGTCGCCGACCTCGGATGCAAATCTATCACGGCCTGGCAGATACACTCGTATACCCTCAGACTGCTATTGAGGCAGTGAAGCAGTGGTCTGCTGTGTTGAATGTCACTTTCAGCAAGAATGTGACAGGGTACCCGTCTTCTGCGTATACGCAAGAGATTTATGGTGATGGAACGCAGCTTCAAGGCTTCTTTGGGGTTGGAGTTGGTCATATGGCACCGGTCAATGAGCCGTTKATATTGAAGTTTTTCGGGATAACCTCGTGAAGACAAATGGAAGGACTKACCTAGCTTGCGAATGATAATTATATGTAGYTTTTGTGTTCATATCATATCGATATGTTTAGTCTTTGTGAATTGGGTGACTGTCTGCTTATACTTTTCACAGGGATGTGAAAAGGGGTACTGCGGATCCTATATGGCGAATGAYATTTCTGGCGAGGGCCGACCTCTGTCCACCCTAAACTATMTCTTTGTTACGTTTCGATTTTTYATGTTGTTCATGCAGATTGAAGACGAGCTTATGCGTTTGCGCGATTCATTATAGGTCCAAGCATATAAATTAGAACCAGTCATAATGCGAGARAATAGGTAAGTTGAAACTGTACCATTATAATTGGCGCATTCTGTAATGCCAACATCAACCATCAGAGTATCACTTACGGTGCTAAGTCTGGCAGAGCAAGACGAGGAGTGCATGGCTRTTATGGCAAAGCAATTCGARGATCCAAGAACTGGTTGAATGACCTACATCTRTTGGGAGGATCTGGAGGACATTAGAAGGACACGTGATAGAAGTAAAGCTAATAGTGGGAGCACTGAATYGGCTTGTACTGYGTGTGAAGGGCAAAAAGCCAAAGCGCTGGAATACTAAGTCAAATTCAAAATTCTATGAATAGCTATCTGCTTCTAGAACCCTACAAGAGACCATATCAGTTAATATATCCCCTTGATACGTCAATAGCTCCAGATCCGTTGCAGGGYCACTCGGAGTTAGGGGCMAAACCTTATTTCGACCCGGCATCCCACCGGTGGGATACAACTGACTAAAGGACACTTCACGAGAGGTGACAACAGGGCTATAAAAACACAGGGGAATCTCTTCTTTTGATCTCTAGTTTTGCCTGGGTTCAGATTGCTTAAGTCAACACGCAATTATGGCAACCTCGACTCCACTGCCCGACCCGTCCCGCATCATCACAGACACAAATCAGAGCGGCAAAGCCGTCTTCTGTTCAACTCATCCCGAGATCCTCCCAGTCACGAAAGACATGGGTGGTGGACTCTTCCGCCTTGCATACGCCTCGGGCCGAGCCCCCACCTCTCTCAAGGAAGACATTAGCACCTACTCCAAAACCCTTGAGAACCCTCCCCCGCTGTCCGTAAGTAATTTTCTCAGATGCGTAACCCCTTTTCAAGACCTGCTTCCCTTGCAGTCTCATTTTTCACCTTGCTCCTTTTCTCTAGAAGCAGTGCTAACCCGCGACAGCTCCCCGGAGGCGGCGCCGTAGTCTGGTACGTAGACACTCCTCCGGGTGAGTCCAGCCCTCTGCACCGCACAGTGACACTAGACTTCGTGGTGCTGCTGTCCGGTGAGCTGGAGCTGACGCTCGACGGTGCCGAGACACGGGTCCTGAAGCCGGGGGATAGCGTAGTGCAGCGGGCGACGATGCATCAGTGGAGGAATCCAAGTCAGACGAAGTGGGCGCGGATTTTGGCGGTGATGGCCGAGTGCGAGGCTGTTGAAGTCGGCGGAAAGAAGTTAGAGATGGAATTCGTGGAGTAAAGGGGGGCGATGATGAAGGTTGTTGCGAGTGTATATCTTGCATAAATCGATCGCTAGTACCAAAGACTCTGTTGCTGTTTAGATCAATTTTATTTGATGTTTTACTCATAGAATTTTGTACTCTATGTTTAAGACTGAACACTTCATAGCCGTAAGTGACTGTTCATACCTTGCAAAGACTCCAGTGTTATCCTCAATATCCCCTGCGCCAGGAGACAGCGAACGCCCCAAATGAAATACCGCCATCCAAAATCCAACACCCGAAATCTCACTACCGATCAAAAGTATAACTCAGCGCCCCCGTCGGACTACAATCCGACCCACCAACAACACTCGCGATGTTATCCCCCGGCGCCCAAACACAGCTCCCATCTCTCTTCACCACCACAGGCTTCCGCTGCATTACTTGCTGGGGATCAAACCCCCTTAATGTACCCAGCCGTTGCGGATTATCCTTCGTATAAATGCTAGCGCTTAGAAAGAGGCCGTTAGGCACGGCGAAGTTGCCCAGCGCGGGGGCGCTGCCGACTATGACAACAGATTTGCCAGGGACGGTTGGGACGAGGATGGAGAAGTCGAGAGTGGCGGATGTGCAATTCTTGCCAATGATAGGCTTGGCTATAGTTGTTAGCTACTGGTTCTAGGATGTAATGAAGGGAGTAGTGAGACTGACTGGTATGTTTCTTACAGATTTTACTGCCCTTGAGGCCAGAGTTGGGGAACAGGACTTTGGGCTATCCAGCGCCCATGGGTACGATGAGCTCTCCGGTTGCAATTGTCTTTAAGAGAGTACAGCTCAAAATCCCTGTCACTTCCTGCTTGTTGGTGAAGCCGGTAACTTTGTCAGGGACAGATTGTAGTAACCTCCGTTCTCACCGAGGTTGGAGTAGACGGCGACGATCTGTGAGCCGGCTTGGCCTTTGCGCGTCACGATCGTGTGGTCGTCGTAGTAGGGTATCTGTAAATTTGCTTGTAACGAATGAAGATGATACAGAAATTGCTTGAGTTCTGATCTTGTTGACGGGGGTGATCATCGTGTAGAGCGGAGACTTAGTGTTGTAACCTCCAGAAGACCAAAGTGCTTCACGGTTATGAGGGACATCGGAGCCCTTGAGGTGTTGCTCTTGGCCGTAGTAGGTGATGCCGTCTTGAAGCAAGGTGAAGGTGATGGCATTCATGGCGCGGGTGATATCTTGGGTAGAACTGTGTACGGATGTGAGTATGGAGTCAATTCTTTTGAAAGTGCATTGCTTACGAAGGAAATCGAGGTTTATCTTGGTTCTCGAGGAAATTGCCAGGCAATGTGATATCGGTGCAGTTGCCTTGCATGTAACCGATGCCGTCAGCAAGAGCCCTCATGCTAATGGTAGTGGAGTAATACCTGGCATGGTCAGCTTCAGATCGACAGGTTGGTATTCGATCTCTTTTCGAAGTGATCGACAGACTCACATAGGATAGTTCAATACACCCGGCATACTAGGCTGCTGGTATGGACATACCTTTGAAGGTAACTCATCGAAGACTTCTCCAATCACGTATAGTTGACCACTATCTTTGTAAAAGGACGGGAAGAAGAATGACCCAGATTGTTGCAAGCCATCCATACGAAGCCCATCGACAGTCAAAAGTCAGTCACTTGCCTGACTCTGGAAGTTTGTGCGTCAGACTTACTCGTATAGTTCCTGACTAGGTTTTTGATCCATCCACCGAACACTTCATAGCTATTAGCACCCTTTTTACTCAAATAACAAACAACCAGAGACTTGCTATCTTGCACAACCTTATCCTCAGTTCTTAGATCCGGCAGCGGCACGTTCTCATCACCCATCCAGCACTGCTGAAAATTAGCAAAATTTCCAACTTCACTTCCATCTCAATCTTCACATATGTCCAAAGTACTCGTCGAATTACTCCAATCTATTTCACAGAACGGACGAAAGTACTTCTCCGAATTGAAAGGATTGAAGGTAGTGTAATCGATTGTGCCTGCTGGGCCGCCAGTGCCGTTATGCGCAGACCCACAGTACAAAGCGCTATAATTAATGTCGACCATCAAATACTAGATCGGATATTAGTATCAAAGAACCGTTAAAGTTTTGCTGGGCATACAATACTATTTTTCGCTTATACGGAGCGTAAGATTGGGCTATCAAATCTTCAGGCGTCCCGAAGTGCGGGTTGATGGCATAGAAGTCTTGCGCCCAGTACGGAGATTGCGGTCAAAAGTCTCTCGCAATAGGGATTAAATTAAAACTATAGGATATTATTAGCCTAATTAAAAAACCTATAAGTACCAAATTTATTATAATTTAATATATTTACTTTACTAATTTTATATTAAAATTATATATTTTTTTTAATTTATAATATTATAATAATATTTTTTATTTAATATATTTTTTTTTTTTTTTGGTTTTTTAATTTTTTTTTTTTATATTTATTATTATTTTTTAAATTAAAAACTTTTTTAATATAAATAAATATTTTTTTAATTTAAGTTTTAATATAATTTTATAATATATTTTTCTAGTAATTTAGTTATTTTTTTTTTATGTTTTTTTTGTTATTTATTTTTTTTTTTGTTATTTTTTTTTTATTTAGAATTAAATAAATTCTATAGTATTAAAATTAGAAAAATTTCTAGACTAAGTTATTTTTATAATTTTATATAAATTAAAATTTTTTTATTAATATTTAAAAATATATATTAATATATTATTTTTTTAAATTATAAAATCTAATTTTTTGGCTTTAAGTTTTTAATACTAAAAAAAAAACTTTTTTTTAAGGATTATTATTTAGTAATAGTATTAATTAATGCTATTTTTTTTTTTTTTTCTTATTATTGTTTTTATAGTTTTAATATACTTCTAAGTAGGTTTTTTCCTATTTTTTCTTTTGCTATACTTTTGAAAGTATGCTTTTCTTTTTTGTTTTTGTTTTTTTTTTTTTTCCTTTTATTTTTTAGCTTAAATTAAGTATTGTAAATAGTAAGATTTGTAATATTAGCTTTTTTCTTAATGGCTATTTTAGATTCCCAAATATAGTAAAATTTTTTATAATTATAGTAAAAAAAGTTTTAAAATATAAATTTTTTAAAACTTTTTTATTTTTATTTAATTATATAATAATAAAATTTTTTTTTAATAATTCTCCAAATATATTTTTTATTTTTTATTTTTTTAAACTAATAAAAAGTTTTGTTTATAAAAATTACTTTTTTTTAATTTTTTAAAATTTAATATTATTATTTTTTATATTATTTTTTTTTTGTTTTTTATATTTTTTTAATTAATTTTAATTTAATTATATATTTATAATTATTATAATTATTTTTTTTTAATATATAATATATTAAAAAAGCTAATATAATATCCTTTTAATTAAGATTATTTTTTATTTTAGTAGCGATTTTAATGCAAAATTATTCTTTTATTAAGAAATTTTTAATTATAATTTTAATTATTTTATTATAAATTTTTTAGTTTAAAAAAATTTTTTTTTTCTAGGAATATTAATAATATAATTTATGCAAATAGGTTTTTTTAGGTTTTATTTATGTTTTTTGGCTTTATTTTTAAGAAGAATTTAAGTATTTCTTTTTATGCCTATTTTTTTATAAATTATAATCTAATGTTAATTTAGGCCTATTAAAGTAAAAACTTGGATTTAAATTTTATTATTATAATAATATATAAAAGAAAAAGGGGCACTAGGCAGATTCGGAATTAAAGCATTTTCTAGAACTTTTAGTTTAAGTTTTTATATAAAACCTCCAATATGATTCAAAATATTTTCTTTATTTTCTTTAAAATTAAAACTAGATTTCAAATTAAATAATTTTATATTTTTAAAAGAATTTAATATTTTAAAAGCAAAATCTCCTAAAATAATTTTTAATTTAAGATTAATAAATTTATTTTCTTCGGTATTTATTTTTTGTTTTTATTAATTAAAAGAATTTTTAAAGTTATTAAATAAATTATTTAAAAAGGTAAATCAAACCTTATAGGTTTTAAAAAACTTTTATATAGTTATAATATTAAAAAAAGTAAAAAAAGTAAAAATAGCTTTATAATAAAGTAATTTCTTCTTTAACTTAAAATATAGGCTATAATACTTATCCTATAATTTTCACTGCTGATCCAAAACTAGGGGAAGATAAAAACCTATTATAGGCTTATTTTATAGCAATATAACCCCTATTGCGAGAGACTTTTGACCGCAATCTCCGTAGCCGTGGCATGCTGAGCCGTCAGGGGTCAAGCCCTCGATGTTCTTAACGACGGGGGAAATTCGTATCTACAACGCACATCAACAAAAGAACCTGGCTCCATGGTCGGTTCGGTGAGGTGCGCGACGAACAGCAGTGAAGCCCATGTCTTGGATGTAGTCCAATTGCTTGATGATGCCTTGGAAGGTTCCACCGCAATAATCTTGAACCCGATGTCAAAGCGACAAATGCTGGGGTAGCCTTTGCGGGGACTTGCATAGAGTTATGTTTCAAAGAAAACATGAAAAGAGGTCAAGCTCTGACTGAACTAGTTGAATGAGCTAAGGAATTTGTTATCCGCAATATTGGAAATGAGCGTTATCCGCCTTGGAGCTTGGCCATCTAGCCAGGTACCGGCAACCAAACTAACTATAACTGGCTGTCCTCAACTCCTCGGGAGACTCTAATTGTATTTTTGCCCTTTGAATAAATGAGTAGAACATGAGATTGTGAAAGTTGTTAAGGAGAGAATATCAACAGCGACGGCGATCACTTTTTCGTGCCGTTCCATTTGGGTGGTAACCACACCAAAATGTAGAGATAGAGCTTAAGATGCGTAAAAGCTATGTCCGCAAGCGGTACAGAGCTCCAGGTACAGTACCGCTGAAATGCGGGGATTGGGCCAGGCACACGACTTTTGACACAAGGACAAGGTCTTCTAGGCCAATTCTCAGCCGTAGGTTTTTCTTACCAGGTATCTGGCATGTTCTGAAAAGCTCCAGATCAAGGCATTATCGCTTTTTTAGTATGGGCTAGGATAAGTACCACCAGTGTGGCTGCACTACCCCTCGACTAGGCTCTAGCCCAGTGTCTACTCCACGCACCATTAATGCTAGCCCGGGATTTGGATCGCAGGATCTGGAGAGGACATGAAGTTAGACAACGAAGAGTTTCGATAGCAATCCAGCGCTCTAAAAGTATCATTTTAAATTATCATTTGAATTCATCGCTGCGTATACCTCGTAACGGCATGAAGCCTTGTGTTCCCGCCAGGTGGGCCAACGTCCAATTCATCCAAACAAACGTATTAGACATGTTTCTTAACTGAAGCACAACGCAAAAGAGGCATTATATATCCTGGATGTTCACGACCTCGCCATACGCATCGAAGCCGACACGCTTCTTCTGTATAGAAGTTTTGACCGGATTCTTCGACGTGAAGATCTCGTCAAGTTCCTCAAGCTATAGGAAGATGTTTCAGCATACTTGAACTCCTCAAATGGAGGAAGGTCAAAACTTACCGTCCGATTCTTCGTCTCCGGAATGTAGAAAAAGACAATAAGTGACTGAATCCCGCACCAGACCGTGAAA
>QYSG01007114.1:0-37591 GCA_003988875.1 Lachnum nothofagi
ACATTCAGGCTTCGTGCAACTCGAACCTCGGAGCGGAAAGGCCAGCACTCCCGAATCCGAGTGCCTCAATCTGTCCATCCCATGCCGTCCCCATCTGATAGCAAAGGAGGGGCTTTGCTCTGGATCTGACTCGATGCATGGAGAGAAGGGAGAGAGTTGGTAGCCCTTGCTACTACAACGCAATGAGAGAGAGCAAGAAGCTCGAACTTAGCGAAGGATGGAATTTTACTTGCAAGCAACAACTTTGAAGCTCATTTCTTTCGTGAGTAAGGAAAGATCTTATCTAAAGGCTGCTCAGTAACATGTAAGGGAAGAAAAAGGGGGGATCGCCTAAAAATGCGGGGACTCCACATCAAMCCCCCTGCTCGGCTTGCGCCGGCTTTGCAACAACATCCCGCTCTCATTGCTGACTTCCAGCAACAAACGTCYAGGAACGTTTGTTCCTGGAGCGAAACATGAAGTTCTACAGATTGATTGATTCATGACCTCAAATCTACCATGAGGTCCTCGCTTCCCCGTCTCGTGTGGGGCTACCGTCCTCTGCCAGCCATCCCTAGATTTGCATCTCGCCAAAGCCAAAGATGGTCCTCYTCGCTCTCCCAGCGGCCAGGAGCAGCAGGGYACGTTCAGTTCCCYTCTCTCRAGGATGATTCTGACAGAATAATTGCAGAGTAACCTTCCCCGGCGCCATAAAGTCCAAATTCACATCCGCCCTCACGCTCCTCGACCCCTCCACCAACCCCGCCATCCCCACCTACCGATGCACCTCCCCAGACGGACACTTCCTCTCTCCCTCCTCGCTGCCCGCAGACCTCGCTCCCGACTCCCTCGCCCTCGARATGTACGAGAACATGCTGTCCATATCGATCATGGACATCATCATGTTCGACGCCCAAMGACAAGGGCGGCTGAGCTTCTATATGACGAGCCAAGGCGAGGAGGGGACGTGTGTGGGGAGCGCGAGTGCATTGGAGAAGGAGGATGTTGTGTTTAGCCAGTATAGAGAGGCRGGGGTRTTTAGRCAGAGGGGGTATRRGGTKRAKGARTTTATGAGCCAGCTYTTTGCGAATAGGAGGGATGGTGGGAGGGGGCGGAATATGCCTGTGCATTATGGGAGTAAGGATCTGAATATCGTACGCCCCTTCAATCCCTCTTTGTTTTTTAACTACAAACACTGATATATTTGTGATTAGCACACGATATCCAGCCCCCTCGCAACGCAAATCCCCCAAGCCTCCGGCGCAGCCTACGCGCTGAAACTCCAGAAACTCCAAAACCCCTCCCTCCCCGCACGCATCGTAGCCTGCTACTTCGGCGAAGGYGCCGCCTCGGAAGGCGACTTCCACGCCGCGCTCAACATAGCAGCCACGCGCTCCTGCCCCGTAGTGTTCATCTGCCGAAACAAYGGGTATGCGATCAGCACYCCTACGCTCGAACAGTACCGCGGCGACGGAATTGCGAGCAGGGGATTGGGTTATGGYATTGATACGATTAGAGTGGATGGGAATGATATCTGGGCGGTCCGGGAGGCGACGATGCGGGCRAGGGAGCTGGCGCTGAGGGATGRGGGRAGGCCGGTGTTGATAGAGGCTATGTCGTATCGAATCTCRCACCATTCTACCTCGGACGACAGCTTCGCCTACCGGGCCAGAGTCGAAGTCGAGGATTGGAAGCGGCGAGACAACCCTATCACGCGGCTCAGGAAGTATTTAGAGAATAAAGGGCTATGGAACGACGAGAAAGAAGCAGAAGCGAGAGGGAGGCTGAGGAAAGAGGTGCTGAAGGCGTTTGGGGAGGCGGAGAAGGAGCTCAAGCCGCCCCTGCGGGCGATGTTCGAGGATGTGTATGAGGAGTTGATTCCGGAGCAGCGGGAGCAGATGGCGGAGTTGAGRGAGGTGCTGGATAAGTATCCSGAGGAGTATGATGTTGGGGAGTTTGAGGGTGGGAAAGATAGTCTGAAAGAATAGAGTAGAGGGATAGAAGCAATTCAAAGGCAAAAGAAAGTGGTCAGTTTCTCCAAAGTAAATTTGATCTTGTGGTAATTTATCCTGCTAGTGCTAAGCAAAAAGTATACCGGTCTTCGGTTACCYAAAGAAGGGCAAACTTTCGGGTTTATAACCAGCGCTGAGCAACCTTAGTTTGCACATCCAAATTGCTTTTCTGAATATAAGAATRAGCGCATGGCACCRAAGGCAGTCTTTGAGCGGCGAAACCTCTTTAGATGCTTCGAAATGTCCCTCGATCGAGCGTAGCTTCAACGTTGTATATTGGGGGTATACAAGAGTGCAGTTTTTCAGTCGCCACTGTTTCCTTGACTTCGTGAGATCTTGTTACAGATGTTGTATTTACTGAGTCTCATGATCCAAAACGACTCTAGAGTCTATGTATAGCATCTCATCATCCCTCATATCATACATATCCTCAGCTCGTGATATATTAGCAGYTGATGCCAAACTCCATCGTACCCCTCCCCCCAAAAATGGTATCCAAAAATCCTCCATCTATACATCCCATCCAAAACGCCACCCCATGTATCCAAAAATCATATCTTCACTTCCTCCCAACAACCTCCCTAACAAACAAATGCCCATTCCCAACCTCCACCCTCCACCCCTCCCTTACCAACATCTTCCCCACAGCCGGTCCTAGCCTTCCCCCCGCAATACTATGATTCCCTCTCCCCGTCACAACCTTCAATTCCCCCCTCCCTCCCCTCTTCCCTTCTCCTTCAACCCACCACCGCGTAACCCACTCCCTACTAATCCTAACCGCATCTTTAACATTAACTCCGTGCAGATCAAGCTCATTCCTGCTACTCTGACTCGCAACCAGCGCATCCGCCGCATCTGACGCCGCCGACTTCGCTAAGACAGCCAAGTCGCGCGCGTTTTGGGAGTAGTAAGAGGCGGCGCCGCCCATGAGCGGGTTAGATTTTGATTTCCTGTAGGCCTGGGAGGCTTGGGAGAGCGCGGTGCTCCGCTGGTGGGAATAGCCGGCTGCTATTGTGTTTGCGGAGAYGGGGTCGAGGGGTTGGCTTGCACGGGGTTGGGTTGAAGGAGATGGAGAATCGGAGGAGAGATCGAGGGGTAAGGGGCGGAATTCGATATGAATTGGGTTCTTGGGGCCTTGAGAACGAGAGGTGAGGGCTTTTGCAAGGTCGCGAGCGCTGATGAGGGAGGGGCTAGTGAGCTGGACCAAAGCCTCGGCATCGGCGTTGTCGAGGGAGGGAAAGTCTTGTCTGATCTTGTAGGCGTTGACTTGGTTCATTGGATCCTCATCTTCGATGTTAAGCGCTTTGTGGGCTTTGATAATTGCAGCCAGTGTGGCCTGGACAGAGCCGCCGCTGTTGTGATATATCGAGCTGACCTGCTGCGTCGGCATCCCAATCTTGGTAGCGATGAAGTCGACATCTTGACGGCCGGTCTCCCACTTGCTCTGGAAAGGTGACTCTGGAGCCTGGGTATTGTAACCATCTTCCGTGGCCAAGCTCTTCTTCTTTCTGCCTTTGGCTTTGCCCTTTCGGTGTCTTGGAGGGATGTCGCTTTTTGAGAAGGCGTCGATTCCCTTGTGTCTAATTCCATTCTCTTCAAGGAACGATTGGTTCATAAGCTCATCGATAGCTTTGCTTGCATTTCCCCCGCTCTTCTGCAGACACCACTGTATATCGAAGGGCTTAAGAATAGGAAATATTCCCATGAGAGCCCTCTCCTTCTCTTCATCTCCCAAGCTATCCAGCTGACTCGTGAAGACCGTATCAGGCGACTCTTCTGACAGACTAGGCGTTTCGCTCGGCGGAAATTCCGAGCTTTCAAGGTCCAGGGAGGACATGTCATGACTGATGGAGGTGGCRTCTGTCTGGCTCGTCCATCCTGGTCCACTTCCACTGTGACTCCCGTTCTCCTCATCTTCCTCCACTCCATCGATCAGGACCTTGGGTCCACTAGCGCCGCTGGCATCGAACCCGCTTGCTTCATCTTCTAGGACTGTGGCTTTGAGGATTTCTAGGGTTTCCCGCGCAGTGCTCAGTTGTTCGGGATCGCTCAGGTCGTAGTCGAAGAGGATGGCCAGTAGCGTGGAGGAGTCGATCGTTCTCGCATATTCGTCCTATGTACCTGTTAGCAGGCGGCTATAGCAAGGTGCCACGAGGGAAATATACCAATAATTGGCTCTTGAGCCTCTCCACGTCGGTCATTTTTCAGAGGCACTGCCCCACTATCGGAAAGCCTAAGRATTGTTTTCCTTTTCGATATCGTGTCAACTTGATGGTACAGTACTTCCTCGAAGCCGACGCATAGTTTTTGGATATCTCTGAGTATTTTGCAAATTCATGTTGTGGTGACATTACGATTTTGGCTGAGCATCGACGCTATCAACATATAATCATTTCTTATCGAAGCGCTAGCCGACTAGGGTTCTACAACACTAACGGCTAGTTCCGGGTGTGCCTGGACGGGAAAGCCCGATTGTGAATGTCTGTGAACGTTTGCAATAGGATTGATTTTTTTTGAGCACACAAAATACAAATTCAAGTTCCCCGCTGGAATTCCAAAAATTTGAAAAAGAGCCTGGTCCAAAGCTTCCCAATAAGACATTTCACTTAGACGTTACTTTGGGTGAGCTTAGTATAGGTAGATACGAGCCTAAGGATTTCACGGAGGAAGAACATTTCGGTATTCTCATGTATTGAACATTCATGCTGCCTCACTCTACTTCTATGTAGACGGTAGTAACGCTAAAGTGGTATCAAAACTCCGACCCACGCTGGACGCCGCTCGGCATCAAAATTGGCCTCAGTAGGCAAATACCCATGATGCCCAGCTCGCCTCCACCAATTATACTACTACACAAAAATCTAACAATACTACTGTAGATCCACGGTCTGTAGAACCAAACCCCAGAGCACAAGCGCTGCGAGCATATTGTCCCATTCCTAATGGCCAGCCCCGAGCAGCTGCCGCTTATTCCGCTTCAGCGACGCATTGAGCTTCTTCTCCAATGCTTCAAACTCCTTCCTCTGAGCCAGCATCGCGCTCTCCGCCTCCTGCAGGCCTAATAGACGGACGCCGTTCCCGCCATTCTCGCCGCCGCTGGCGCTCCAGTCGAGGAAGCCTTCGTCGCTAACGCCCCAGGGCACGGCGGCGTTGGCGTTAACGTTGAGGGCTTTTTCGAGCTGGCTGTTTGTTGAGAGGGAGGGGAGGACGTATTGGTTGATGTATGATAATGCCTCGTCCCGCTGGATCTTGCTCACGGGGTCCATAGAGGGTGTATTGCCGAACGGAGTGGGAAAGAATGAGGGCAGGCCGTTAGGCACAGCGCGGCCGCCGATGAGCGTGAAACCGTTAGAAGCAGTGTGCGTCTTTGAGACAAAGGCGGTGGCGGCGCCAGCCTGCTTCGCGAGCTCSGCTTGCAGCTCCAGGTAGCGGTCTTCTTCCTCGTGGGTCAGGTTGCGCACGTAGTCGCCGTTGGGGGTGAGCATGATGCGGGTCTGGCCTTCGGAATTCTTGCGGACGGGCTGCCCGGTGAGGAGAGCGGCGCGGTCTTGTGGGGTGATGGTGAGCTTTTGGCCAGGTGGATACTGATCTACGTCTGCATTGAAGCGTGGGGTGGAGGTGTTGGGCGGCTTGAAGATCGAGAGTTGGGTCGGGTCGGGGATGTCGCCACAGGCGATGAGGGCTTGTAAGGTCGAGGCTGCTGTTGGGGTGTGCTTCTCGACGGGACCTGGTTCTTCTTCGACTTCGGGCGCTGGAGGTTCGGGACTCGTATTTGCGGTTGTCGCGGGCTGGCTTTTGCCTCTGCCCTTGCTTTTCCCAGTTGTCTTCGCTACGGGTTCAATGGGAGACTGCTTCACAGGACTTTGCACCTCTTCGATTTGCTCGGGTTTTGCCGTGCGCTCCTCAAGTATTGGCGGCGTATCTGCTGGACCAGGAGATGCTGGTTGGCTAGCGGGGGTAGAGGTCGATATAGCGCTGCTAACCGTCCGCTCTTTCTTTTGCTTCTTCTTCCGACCCATAATCGGAGCAACTTCAGCTTTCGCCTCTTCCTTGGCAGCTGCCGCCTCCATTTCATTCTTCTCCTTCTCCTTCTGAGCTTCTTTCCGTTGCTTCTTCTGCATGCTCTTTGTGGTTGTTCTGACAGGAGCAGAGCCAACTTTGGATGGTGGAGGGGTGTTCGCTCTAGACATAGATGTCGAAGTGATCGAAGCATCTTCGGATATCATCTCGCTTGTGGGCGTCCCAGGACGTTCATGGCGTGAAATAGATGCAAGGCTTGGTTGACGCGATGGTGGGAATTGTGGTTGGAAGGTCGATGTAACAGATGAAGGCGTAGCGCTTCCAGCAGTTGGGGTCTCTGGCTTCGTAGCTGATGCAATTCTCAAGGTCTTTGCTGCCGCGGTCTTTGACAACGGCGACTGCATAAAAGTCGCAGAAGGAGTACCAGGAGTATTAGAAGCTGTAGTGGACTCGTTGGCTGGCCCTTCAGAAGCTGTCTTGGTTGATATCTTTGTGGGTACAGAGATATTGAGAATGCCTGAGCCCTTTCCGCTTTTTGAAGGAGCTTGTGCAGCCGCCGGAGTGGCCGCCGACACCTTTCTAGACGCTGGCTTTGGTGTAGCCTTTCTAGGCACAGGCGTAGGAGGAGCCCTCTCTTTCGCTGCCTCAAGAGCTGGGAAATCCGCATCTTGAAGACCAGGCTGAGTAGACTGCGAAGCAATTGTCTTCGACAGACCTGCGGTTGTTGCCAGTTTCTTTACGTCTTGTTTTGCTTGCGCGGTTGAGGTCGCAGCATCTAAAACGTTTTGAGACTTCGTGGCAAGGGGACTAGAGATAGGCGTTGCTGGCTGAGCAATGTTTGATAGATTGCGAGACGGGGTGAATGGAGCAGACGTGGGAAYAAAACGTGAAGCAGGCTTTGGTGGCGCTTCATTTTGTGTAGCTGGTAGACGAAACTCAAATCCTGGAGGGATTGATGGCGTCGACGACCGAGTTCCCCCATAATCATCAAGAGTACTATCGGCAACTAGAGCGTCGACTGAGAGAGTTGCTTCGTCGAATGGGAGATCATCTAGAGCAAGACAAGTCAGCTTGATAGAGTCCTCTTTAAGCAATGATTTTGAAATGAGAGATTTTGCGAAAAGAATAGAGCAACTCCAACGACAAGCTGATACACAGGGCTGGTCTCTAATACAATATCACGTCACTGGTCCATCATCGTCTCCGAAACGTTGCGACTGGAGACACAGAATATGTAAGAATCCTATATTGACCTGCCGCCAAGGCATGGGGTCGGGGACTATAACGTACATGAAAGAAGTCTTGATGAAGACGATGATGGAGTTCCGATGCGACCTTTGCCATGCTAGCCTGCACGTCGATGCCCTGAAAATAGCAGATAAAACAAAAGGCATTTCAATGAGATCCCCTCGTCCCAATTGCAAATAGACGCCAGAGCCTAAGCTTCCATCTTGGAGCTATCCCATGCTCGCTAAAACAAGTATGCTGATGAAGCAATGCAACGCCTTTGGTAGAGCTTTGCCCGCGCCACCCAGAATGAAAACAATATCTACAATAGCCCAGCCCTGTGTAACGCCTTCGCTTGCTCTCTACCACCTGGAGTATGCCCCGCCGCCGTACATCATGTTCGAATTGTACCCACCTTGAGCCTGATTTCCAAACAGCTGTCCGACTCCGGCATTGCTCTGTTGTTGGTGTTGCATTCTCGCCTGTAAGATACTTGGGTCCGCAAGATCGACTAAGCCACCCCCTCCAGAGGAGGAAGTGTTAGCATGTCTGTGCTTCTTTCCCTTCTTCTTCTGCTTTTGACCATAGTCAAGGAAAGCTCCAGGCTGAGAACCATAGAGCGATGCCAGGCCTGAAGCAGGAGCTGGAGTGGAGGAGGCAGATGGGTACTGTTGGAGGAAAGAAGGAAACATGTACTCACGCTTGCCCGTATCATGAGATTGCCCAACCCCGACATTTCCACGACCTCGAAGCATGTCCCGAAGCATTGCGTCATTTTCATTGTTCTTCGGGGCACCGAAAGYAGATGCACCGCCCATTGAACCACCGAACCCGTGACTTTGGCCAAACCCAATTGGAGGAGTGCCAGTTGATTTGAGCCCTGGAGGTGGACCAGGCATGGAAGAGCCATAGAATTGGTTCCCCTGAGCATGACTTGCAGATGGCATCATGGATGATTGTTGGGCCATCAATTTCGAACTCGCAGATGGCTTGACTGATAATGCTGATGGGTTGTCGCTGGCAAAGCTATACCGGGACGACTGTCTGTTATGACCTTGGTGCTGAAACAGTCCGGAATTTTGACCCAGCTGACCACCCATTCCAGGAGAGTACTGGTCCATAAAATTCGATGAAGCATTTTGGAGTAGTGCTGTTTGTTGAGGTGTCATGACGCGACCATTTATAGAACTCAGATTGCTAATATTGCGAGGAAAGCTAGAGAGCCCGGGAGCACCAAGTCCAGTGTTGTTTCGCTGAATCGGGAGTTGTGTGCTGGGACGCCTAGAGAAATTTTGCATATCCCGCCCCTCTCTATCCTCTGGTTCTCCGCCAAGCTGCAAGCTGCCACTTTCAGGCTCCTCCTCTTCCACAGGCTCTGCAACTGAGCGCGAATCTACCTGCGACTCTTGTTCGACGTTGAGCCTTGCCTCCTCTTGCATTTGCTCTCGCATAGCTCTGCGTTTAGCGCCACCATTTGTGTCGAATAGTGGTGGGAATGAGGCGCCTTCTAGCAATTGCGCTGCTGGAGCGGAGAGTATAGGGGAAGTGATCGCCTGCATTAGTTCGCGAAGGACCGGGTCTATTGGAGCGCGTGGTATTTGCGGGGCTGGAGCTTCTGGTGCCGGTTCGTTGTTTGTGATTTCAGGTTCAGGTTCCTGGAGAGGAGCGGGAGCCTCTTCTATCAYCTCAGCTGTTGCAGGAACAGCTTGTGACACTGCTGGACTCGAAGCAGCGGCACTGGTTGCATGACTCCCCCTTCTGCTGCGTTGTTGCACACCCTTATTCGCCCAGTTCGCATGCGACGGGAGGGCGGGGCCATCGCCACCATCCGACTCATCTTTACTTGGCTGTCTATTCATAGGTTGTGATGCAGCAGCTACGGGTTGCATATGCGGTATGGGTGCTTGCCGAGACGATGAAGGACCTGAATGAACTGGATATGGAAGTTGTGTGTTAACGCTGTTCATGGATGATAGGTCTTGACGGGAATAGCTGTCCTCGTTATCGCCAGGTTCGTGGAGAAACATGCAGGACTTGTTGGTGCAAGTTTCGTTCCTGAGGTAAGCCGAGCAATACTTCGTAGTACCAAGGGAGGCTCGCAGACGGTGCTCTCCGTTTCTTGAACCGTCCACGGATGCTATGCATGAGGCGGCCTCTTCTTTTGTAGAAAAAGTAACGTAGATTCCAAGCCCTGCTCCATCTGTGGGTCTCGTCTTGTGCGTCACGGCGATTTTGATAACTTTGCCGTATTGACCGAAGTATGAGGGACCTCGCAGTGTGTCTAGGAGCGAGTCTTTCCCAGCAGTGGGATTTAAACCGGTCACATACACGAGGTTCTTTTGTCTGACCCGGAGCCCTGACAGATGTTTTCGGTTCAGAGACTCGACTTCTTTCTTTTGTGCCTCTTTTTGTCGTTGCTCTGCTTTCTTTTTCGCGTTCTTTTGGATATTGGCCTTAAATTGTGCCTCCCTGTTGAAGTGGTTAGAATCAGCGCGAGGGACCTGGCTGGATTCACCTACTCTTCGTGCGTTACGACTTTCCATTGTATTGACTCGTCATCGTAAGGCCGCCGACAAGCAGGACACAGTCCGTTCATATTAAGCTTGATATTGTTATAGCAAAACTGGCAGACCTGTGGTAAACGCTTAGGAATTTAAAGCTTTCTCGATTTCGAAAGGGGTGAATACCTGATATCCGCATGGACATGGCCGGAAATTTTTGTCGGATAGATCGAATTCTTCGACGCAGAGAGGACTATGATGTACACGATTAACGGCTGGCTCGAGGGGATGCGGTCAAGCTCTCTCGAGTTTGGAATAGGGGGTAGGAAGCTCAAGCACATACCATGAGTCCTCCTCTTCATCTATGAACATATCTTGGGGTGCCATTTTAGAGGCTGAAGGATGCGCAAAGGCGATATGGGAGAGTGATGAAGGCAAGTGGGTGGGCCTGAACCATTAAAAAGGAGCGGCGCGCGGATAAAAAGCGTTCGGTGGCGCGTCCGCGATCCGAGGTGTCTATTAGATGTGGGGAGAAAGGATAGTAAGCCTTTATCGAGCATACACGGAAAGCGTAACGTGCAGCCAGGTGTTGTACAGCGAAGGGAAGAATACTGGATGGAGACAGTAACTCTTTGGTGAGAGGAAGAGCAGACGAGACGAGGGAGTCGAGAAGGAAAGAACGCTTGGAAAATCGCGCTTGCCACCAAACAAGCCTAGCACCACCGTCAGGCGGCCAGGCAGCCAATGAGAGGCCATCCGAATGGGAACCGCAAGAAATAGAGCTTGCTTTGACTTCGAGAGAGATCCCCAAGCCCATTTATTTCTCTCTGCAATTGCGGCACCACAACACTTCCCTCAGCCATGGCAACGAGGGCATCCAACCGTCGGGCGCTGTCCTCGGCCCTCGCCACCACCAAGAATGCCTTCGTGCGCCGCAATGAGGGCTCTGTCCGCAGCTTCACCTCCACCCAAGCTGCGCGAGTGGTGGTCTCACAGGACACTCCCAACATGCGGAAGGCACAGAGAGACCCAGACCCCCCAGGAGGACTCCGCGCACCCCTAATCAACCCCGCCGATAAGTATGCAGCAAAGGCAGACGACATGCACCGATATGGGAACTGGCTGATGGGATGCTTGCCAAAGTACATCCAGCAGTTCTCCGTGTGGAAGGACGAGTTGGTCATCTATATCTCGCCCTCTGGAGTCCTTCCCGTCTTCTCATTTCTGAAATGTACGACAGCCTCAATTGCGAACTATACGTCTTGTTAACACAGTCATAGACAACACCGCAGCTGAGTTCACCCAAGTCTCCGACATCACCGCCGTCGACTTCCCCACCCGAGACCAGCGATTTGAAGTAGTCTACAACCTCCTCAGCGTGCGTCACAACTCTCGTATCCGAGTCAAAACCTACGCCGACGAGACATCCCCCGTCCCGAGTATAACAAGCTTGTAYGACGGAGCTAACTGGTACGAGCGAGAGGTCTACGATTTGTTTGGTGTCTTCTTCATCGGCCACCCAGATCTCCGACGGATCATGACGGACTATGGCTTTGATGGACATCCGTTACGGAAGGATTTCCCTCTCACCGGATATACGGAGATTAGATATGACGAGGAGAAGAAGAGGATTGTGGTTGAGCCTTTGGAGTTGACGCAGGCGTTTAGGAATTTTGAAGGCGGAAGTGCGGCGTGGGAGGTATGTATTTCAGACAGTATGGATGGAATCCATGAACTAACATCTTGCAGCAAGTCGGAGCTGGGGTGGACAGAAAGCCGGAATCCTTCAAATTACCAACGCCCAAACCCGAAGAGAAGAAAGAAGAACCGAAGAAATAGAGGCACTAGCCCACTTGTACATAAGTTGTATACAAAGATGTGTTCCCAAAATAATCTTAGTACAACCGGACATCGAGATAGTGAGGTATGGCCTTTTCGCTTATGGCAAACAAGCTTTCATCCGTCTATCCACATAGTGCGCCATTTCGGCATTTCTAAATTCACTGCTGCAACTAATACTCAATGTTAGGGTCCCAGATTTTCTGCTCACAAGTGCACGGCTATATCAAATATATTCGTTACTTTAGTGCATTTTAGGAGGCGCAGACATTGCACTAGTCCCTGAGTGGGGGCCCCTCTTTCCCACAACAYACTTTCACTTTCATCAATGTTTGAGGACATCATACCAAGAGCCTGAGAGGCTTGTTGTGTTTTCCTAAATAATTTTGTTTTGTTGGAGGTAAGAAACCCTCCAAGACTTGATTTTCTCTGGTAAGACCTCTCCGCTTTTCTCCGCTTATGCTGTTATTTGAGCATGGCGTGACATTCATTCAAAGCTGCCCCAGACTTTCCCCATACCTGTTCCTAGCCACTTGTGCCTGTCATCCAAAATTTCCCATCTTAGCTCATTCTATGGGATCTTGATTCATCGCCTTGTGCTGAGGCGTACTCCCCTTTCTGGTCTGGCTTGTACTGTCAAATTTATAACGCGAACTCGACCCCGAGTCACACCCTAAGCCCTATCAAACCCAAATAATTACTTTCTCATCACAAGTCAGGGTCATAGGACTAAGATCTAATTTCCAGCACATTCCAAATATATTCTAAATGAATACCAAATTAGTTCAAAAGTCTTCCCCACACTACTACGGGAGTACCCGACTGGCCGAACCATTGTATTCTCGACTGAGCTGAGCCTCAATACTATCACATRGCTCGCTCTCAAAAAGGCTAGAAATCGGCTAACTYATTGTTAGTCTCAAAGGAATTCTATAAAATGTCCTTTGTGTGGGTACTGCATTTTTCTTTCATCTCATCGTCCAGCACCAAGTATCAAAGGCTTCTACTTCTATACAACAAAGAACATCACAACACAACCTACGTCTCAGCTTCACGAGGGAAAGATCAGCAATATCACTGCTCCAGTCACCAATAGCCAAGGATACCAAACACCAAACGCACGCACAAAAATCCAGCAAAATCACAACTGCCCAAAATGGACGCCTCCCCACGCTCTTCCACATCCACCAACGGCAGCGGGAGCACCAGCTTCTCGACCTACATCCGTGACGCCGCCGAGTCAAAGCTCTACTACCTGCGCGACGTGCACACCCCCGAGGAATTCGACGCCCTTGTCGACCAGGAAATCCAACGCTGTATCAGTAATGCTGAGCAGGACAAGGAGACTGTTAAGTTTAAAGATGTATTCAAGAAATTTTTGAGAAGAGTGAGGGAGTGAGTACTTGAGAACATATCTTTGATGAGAAAGGGTAGTTGTGGCTGACATTATCCGGCTAGACACTCACCGTGCCTTCATCTCACTTGAGTACTGGCACGAATCGTCTACTGGTTCGAGCCTCTACGATCACCAAAGCTCGACGCTAACACCAACACGCTACGACGACATCTTATGAATCAAACCAAATCGCTGGCGACAATTAGATTATCATACCTTCCGGTCCTAAAGAAGATCGACCGTTGTTCCTCTACTAGAAGCCCGTTCTAGAAACCACGCACGGACCTGGTAACCAAAGTCACCACACCAGCCAGTAGCTAAAGAAGACCAAGACTGTCGGCCTAAGAGCACCCAAATAAGCGACATCCGGCATCAAGAGTCTCATCACAGGGGAGCCAAGCAACAAGCAACGCCAAACGAAATCCACGACTTCCAAGAACCTGAGTCATCCAAAGCTCGGAGGCTCATCAATACAACCTACTGAGCRGAGCCGAGCCTTAAACATTGACCGGCCTTCCACAAYCCACTAAGGAGTCAACCCAACACGAAATCGGCTTATCATCACCAGGGCTCGACAACGAAGACGACTTGAGGATAAGGACACCTTGATCAAGCCAAGCACTCAAAGAGGAGTGTGCAACACTGAATTTATGCGACGGACAGGATGAGATTTGAGAAGGTGGAAGAAAGGAAGGAATCAGGATATCATAGACAACGAGGAACATGAATCGACTCTTGGAACAGAGTAACAGTCGGAGCCACGAGTTAAAYATCGACYRGCATTGAACCACGGYAAGGAGYCAAAYGTCGCCACGACTCGACATTAAGGCAACTATGACGAAGCTGCATCATCGACGATGCCCGGATCAAGCATRGTATTCGAAAGGAGAGTGCACTTCTGGACTCACAYCAAGGACGAGATGACGCTTTGGAAAAAGGGTCGCCGGGGAAGAAAGGGACGACCTGAGAGAGGGAAGGAAAAAGCAGGGCTCRAATACGGGAAGGAAGGCAGGAAAAAGAGGGGAAGTCAACCACAGTACTCTTTTCCCTGCACGCAGGTTTTAACGAGGCCGTTGGTCCCTCTGGTAGCTCTTATCATCAGAACCAACYAATACATCACCATCAACATCACAAACCACCATTTTCAACCACTATGCAAAAGTGAACCGCTGTGCGTGTGTTCGCTAAACCCAATAAAGTCCAAAACTCCMCCCATGCTACTATCCAATGTACACATCTTTCATTCTAACACTCGATACTGCTAGTATTCGTCATCAGAGTCTTCATCCTCATCCGGCACCAGCGCCCTATACCGTCTACTCGCCAAATCGCTCTCCAAGCCCCCCTCACTCCCCGGATCCACATACCCCTCACCCCCCAGCAAACTCAGCGCCACCGGCAAGAAAACCAGCGCATGCAGCGCCGCAAACACCACCAGCGCTAGCCAAATCCTAAAATAATAAATCTCAAAGATCTTGCTCCTCGTAAACGCTAGCACAAAGACACCAAGCAGTTTCGTGATGGTTATGCCGGAGAAGACGCTCCCGCCGACGTTAACGAGGGATGCGAAGGCCCGCGCGTCGCGTCCGCGYAGAGAGGACTTTGCGCGCGAGAGGACAGTGCGGGAGGGGAACATGAAGGCGCGGGCGATATGTGCGCAGAACTCGACGCCGATGCCGACGCAGATGATTAGGTTGACGAGACTCACGGCGTTGAGGGATACGTCCTGGAGGGCCATGGCGCCGATGATGTCAATTACTATCATGATAACGGTCACTGTTACTACAGCGCCGGTACGCACGGAGCCTAATAAGAGGGAGGTGATGGCGAGGATTAGGGCCAGYGCGGTGCCGAGGAGTGTTGCGGTCAGGCGCACGATGGAGGCGTATTGGTCGAAGAAGATGTAGAAGAGGGAGTAAGGGAAGACGTCGATGCCTGTGCTTTCTTTCAGGCCGTTAGAGATGCGGCGCGCAGATGCGTAGGCGGATATGAAGTCTTGTTGGCTCCGCAGAGGGGTGTGTGAAGTGCGGAAGTGGCTCGCGGGGATGGTTGACTGCTCTGCGTCGATGACGAGCGCGGTGGAGTAGGAGGCGGCGCCGCCGAGGGGGCAATCGGCGTCGGTAGGAGAACCGAGCCATTTCTGTAGGTAGTGTAGGAACTCATCACCTTCGGGCATGCCGTAGAGTGTGATGTTCCACGCGGGGTCGCGGTCGGTGAAGCAGGTGCGCCCGTGTTCGACGCAGCATTTCGTGTTCTCAGGGTTCAACCAGACGAGATAGTCGTCGATCCAGCTAGCAGGCGTAGAGGCCATGTAGGAGACGTCTGGGCGTTTGCGCTCCATTTCGAGTATGTTGGAGAGGGATTCTTGATCGCAGGTCGTGAARCGCGAGCAAAGCTGTTGCTGGTGCTTGCGCTCTGTGGCATTGAGCTCACGGGATACGAAATAGACAGGAGGTCCGGATTCGAAGTAGTCGTAGAGATCGTTGAAGTATGGGATCAGATAWGAACCGTCTGGAATTGCGACTCTTTGGTCCAGTCCTAAGGCAACTTCCGGGATTAGTGAGACACCAGCTGTAAAGATGCCYAAGAAGATAACTATAATTGCCGTCTTCACCTTTCTCCCAAGAAGAATTGGAGCATAGGTCTTGCGAATAAATTGCTGAAGGGCGCTTTCATCTTGCCCTTCATAAGCTCTTGCATAACCATTACCATTTGACTGTCCCAAATGGACCCGAGCATTCTTGATTTGAATGCAWGGGAAACAGTCTGCACGGTGATCTTCAGCTCTTCGTTGATTGAGAGTCAGAACGGAGATAAACATTGTGACCTGCAATAAAGCATTGATGAACACGGCACCAGCAGCATAGACTGCAAAATTCCGAACTGCTGGCATGCCAACAGCGGCTCCAAGAGCAAAGGCGATTGTCTCGGTGATAGCTGATAGCAGAATAGATGGACCCATTCTGCCCAGAGCCTTTGAGATGCGATATTCCACCATCTCATCGGGGTGGCTGATATTCACTCTTTCAAATTCATGTACGATGAGGAAAATATTATCCACACCAACGGCCAGAACAATGAAGGGGATGACCTCAGCGATAATCAGCGTGACCTTGATACCGGCATATGAGAAGAGACCAATAGACGCCGAAATGGACATCAGAACGATCAAGATRCCAATCACTCCGAGAGAGAATTTTGATTGCACGAGAAAAGTGGCTGGGTTACGCAGGATTCCTTGTATAGAGAACGCAGTCGATCCTAAAGCGAGTGAAGCGTAGAAGAACATGATAATGTAACTTATAACAATAATCTTCGCATCCGTATTAGTGGATTTGCTGAGTTCTTGTTCCAGACTRATTTCGGTGTTGAAGGATAGTCTCAGCCCACGATCAGCCGCATCTCCTTGTAGGTCGAGTAGGAAATTTTTGAGGGATTGTTCCCAGTCTGATGCATTACGCACCAAGGAGGAGTCTTCAGCACCGTTGTTAACGACCCAAGTCACGACAAGGGCAGATGAGTTTGCCGGATCATCTGAGCCTTCATTCCCACCGAGTATCAACTTTGGATCGAGCGGCTGTTGGAACTTTGGCAGGCAAGTGACAGGTGAGGCTTCACACTCCCGAAGCTTATCCTTCCATTTCTTTGGGTCAACGACTTTTGCATCGTTTCCGTACCAAGCTGCGACGGATTGGACCACGCAAGCATCTCCAGTAGGTTTGAAGCATACGTCGTCGAGAGTGGTGTTCGTATCCTTGCCTTTGAGCTTGCTAACGCGGTCCTCGACATCGATCCACCATTTCAGCGTGTCATAGCTCAGGACCGGGCCTGTCTCGTTGACCAAGAATACCTGTTCAGCACGGTAGAACGGCCCGAAATTCTCATCAAAAAAAGCTTTCTCCTGGGCAGCCGCTGAAGTTGGGCTTACCCATAGGCGAGCTGGGTTGGTCTCGATTTCGAACTTGACCCATCCTATGCTGAGAACTRCCACGATAACCACGCTGATACCAATTGTAATGGCTGGAAATTTGGCAGCAAAGAAACCTAGTTTGCTGAAAGCACCATCTGTAACAGTGTTGATCCAGTAGTTCCTCTGCGGGCGATCGTACATGGCATTGTTATGTATGATATCTCCCTCGTCCTCGTCATCGCTTGGTACAGCATCTTGCAAAAGTCGAAGGCGCTCACTCGTCCTACGTTTGTGCTTCGCCCAAGCAATATGCCCGAAGACTGCAGTAGCAAGCAGGGCCAAAAATACTCCATAGATCAGAACAGCCCCAAAAGACAGGCATGGCAGCACTCCGACGTGGCATGAGGCGGCTTCCTTGACCTCTGGTAGCTTTGGACAGACAGCAGAACAGTCCAAACAAGCACATCTGAAGCTTTCATCCTCATCAYTGCACTTCTTAGGAACCATATCCTCCAACGCCCCAGTATCCGGCTCAGGATAGTCTTTCGGTCGTGGGAAATTGATCTGGAACGGCGAGCCGAGAGCGCTCTTGTGTCCTAAGAATTTCAGGAAATCGGTATAATTCTTCGCGCCACCGCCTATGAAGGCCATAGAGTTGCTGTTCGTAGGCCCAAATTTGACATCCTTACAACTATCATAGAATCCAGACCCATATTCATCCGAGATGAGCTGATCGAGCTCCGTAACCCATGTCTTATCCCCATTCGTTTCCGTCTCCGTGATGTTGATGAATAGCGATTGGTCTGGCGAGCAGGTAAAGGTACAGAAGAGGTTGTAGAAGTTCTCCTTGCAAGCCGGGCAGGACGAAATGAACGTCTTTGCTTTATCTAAGTTGCTGGCCAGGGAATCGAGCTACCATTCCCATCAGTATCTATAAGCTCTAGCCAGCTCAGTAAGACATACCTGCTCACTCTCGCAGCACACCGGCCCAGTACTCCACTTCGGCCCGCATAACTCCACCAGCTGCTTCCGCGCATCGTCCTCTGGTTCCTTTGCAAGCTCGTTATCAGGACATGGCAGCCCCGGCGTAATGAAGCCGGGCGCCTTGCAGGTCCCGCGAAGAGCACATCGTCCAGCTTCGTGTATAGGTGTTATTGCCTGGCCGGATACTAAAGTTGCTGCTGCCATGAAGAGGCCTAGGAGGGTCGGGAGGGGCCCCATTGTTGAGGTGAAGCGTCGTCCAGCGCCGCTACGTTTCGGAGGACTTGGCTCGGACAAATAGTCCAGTACTCGGTATTTATGGGGATCGAAGATGTGCGAACATGAGGGTTTGGATATCGATATCGAGTTGTGGTTCTACTTGGTGACTGTTGTTTGCTGGGCAGCTGATACCTGTTGAGAGCTTGTTTACTGGGGTCCTCGGTTTGATGCTGTCATAGGCTGCGTGGCGCTTGTGCTTGTGCCTGCATGTTTCAACTCCAGGCATCCACTTTTCTCAGCATCGAATTCTTCAAATTTAGAAGCTCTTTTCCCGAAATYATGCATTAATATCTGTGGCTTACTTCCTGACTTCTCAGAAAAGATGCTCATTCCRGGGACTTGAGCTCGGGACCAAAAGTGCTAAYGGGTGCCGCCGCTGAGAAATACACACGGTTAACACAAAATTGCCAGCGAGTGCATCCATTTTAATTGAATCAAAGATATTATCCTTGCTGCCGTGAGCAATTCGCATCAACTTATCAGAAAGCTGCATCTCCCAAAATACCAGCCACCTCTGCTCTAGAACTGTGCATGCGGCACGGGAGCAGGCAGACACAGCAGAGCTTGGTTGGCTACAGAGACGAGGGTTTCGGCTTGGCCCGATACAGTACTGTGCTGACTTACCTTTTCAAAAATTCCGAGAGGTTGGTGGAAGAGCCTCCTTCTCTGGCCATGAGARTTCTCTCAGTCCAATAAAAGGGTTAGGCAAGGAGACAGCTTTCTCTTTTCACAAGCTAACAAAGTTTTCTCGGATGCTCAGAACCGTGGTCTGCTTGTTGTATGGAGAAACCCACCCTACTCTATATTCCTTATCTTCACATTTTGCTTTTTCTGTTCCGTCGCAGCTTCCAGAATACCACGCTTATGGGCCTGAGCCAACCCTGACGTCCATCTCCCGTATACGATATCGATAATAAGATACCATGATATCAGATCTGGTCCTTGAAACTATTAATCTCCAAGTATGACTATATATTMAAAGTCCATGAATCAGAGTACTGTAGCATTGACATGACTCTATCACACCATTATTCACAAGGTCCAGAAGTTAACCCGACCTCATACTAGCGTCATGAAAAGGAGAACCGGATCGAGACTCAAATTWGTCGTAATAGAGGAAAATTCTATAACTCCAATACATGTCGCAAGTGAAGAAAAAAGATAGTTCCGGGAGAGAGCCTATATGAAATTCAAAGCCAAAATGCGAATCTCATCGTCGTCAAGTCATGCATAGGAAAGAGAAAAGCAACAGGCCCTCTTAGTAGAAAGGTAATCTCAAATTAACAACAACTAATCTGTGCCACCTGCTTCGACACACTTAAAATTGACAAGAACCCGAAAATATGGAAGGCTTCAGCCCTACATAGCCTGCATGCACTTTCGGCCCATCAGAGTTGGGAATGGATAGAGTACCGTACTGACATTCCCGAGCCTTAAATTCATTACAGTAGGTCATATCTCCGCCGAGTTCTGAATTTTATATGCGCAAGGTTTCTCGGTTTCTCGATTTCTAATCTGTTTGATGACATATAATTGACGGTCGTCATTTTAGCATTCGTCTGATAAATGGATAAAACGACTCCCGCGGATACTGCATTAAGCGCGGCCAGGCCAAGGGTTGGGGTTGCAGTGCGGGTGGAGATAATCGTTAGTCGAGCCTTCTGTCTGCCGTCAACGCATCGACTTGCCCTTGCCCTCCACACAGGCAGACAACAAGCCACCGCACTGCAATTCTCTGTCGTCGACCAACCTCACTCTCTCCCGATATCCAAACATTCCTCCCACCGACGACGACGAACAGCCGCTCATGGCGTGACCGATGGCATCTTCGCAGCGTAAATCGGAGTCACTTTTCGATAACGACCCAGAAGCAGCTCGATCTTTGTCGACGGCGACTTCTCTTTCTGCCAACCGGTATACCTCCCCCATTCACCTTCCTTTTGGCATGACTTGACTTGTCGGCTGCCATTTCCATCGGCGTCGGCGTCTCCCTCTGCAAGTCAATCATCTACCATCCACCCTAGCCTCCTTCTACTTCTACTCCACAACTTCGATCCACCAACCGCAACCTCTTGCAACACCACCCACCCCTTGTTGCACAGAGGCGACGGCGTGTATTGGAAGCCTCCATCAGGAATCAAATACTCATGTCTTCCAGAATCACTCGCAGGTCCGCCAGACAAGCAGCTAGCTCTTCAGAGTCATCTGGCGTCTCGACTGGAGAGCCCGCTGTCGCTGCTTTGTCTGCCCGGCCACCAACCTCATCACGAAAACGCAAAGCTCCTCCGAGGGAAGCCAGTCCTCCACCAGCACCCGAGCCTGCGAAAGCACCTGCCAGACGTACAAAGCGACAGAAAGTGACCGAGCCAGAGCAGGCCCCGCCCGCACCAGCAGCAGCTCCGCCCCGTCGAAGAAGCACAAAGGGCAAAACTCCTGCGGTTATGTCGAGTCCTGGGTATGTGCCTCCCTTGCCTCCTCTCCTTCTGCTGAGCTGACATAAATTACAGTGATTCTGCCGGTCCCTCTAATGAACCACCCAACACATCTACCGGCTCGTCAAAGCGAAAATCTAAGAGTAAGAGAGTGGTTCAAGGTGGGTCGAGTGTTCCCATCGCAGCTATCTTTTCCACTATACTGACAATTCGCAAATCAGAGAACCCAACTACAACCCCAGGATCCAGTCGTCGGTCTAAAAAGGCGACAAGCACGAATAAAGATGCCGACCCCTCCTTAAATAACCCCTCCGACGACAAGCCCCCACCTCCTGATGACGATAATGACAGCGACGAAGATGAGGAGATTAGAAATTACGCTGGTCGAGAAGATGACGACGACGATCCATTTGGAGGTTTCGGAGGCCCTGGGGGTCCTCCACACGGCCTATCGAGTACATTAAGAGCGTTGACTGGCATGATGTCAGGCGTATCTACAAGATTGAGGGATATTTTGAACAACTTGAAGCAAAAGGAAGACCCTTCTGTGCAGTTGATCGCTCTGCAAGAATTATCGGAAATCCTCTTGGTATCAACTGAGGACAATTTGTCAGGCCATTTTTCCCCAGATGCTTTCGTTAAGGAGCTTGTACTTCTGATGCAACCGTCGGACTTCGGAGAGGAGAACCCAGAGATGATGCTTCTTGCTTGCCGATGTCTTGCAAATTTGATGGAAGCACTGCCAGCAAGCACAGCGAACGTTGTCTATGGAGGAGCAGTACCGATTCTCTGCCAAAAGCTTTTGGAGATACACTTCATTGATTTGGCAGAGCAAGCTCTCAGCGTATGTAGTCCAGTCCGTTTGACGGCGTTTACTAACTTGAAATTTAGACGCTCGAGAAGATATCAGTCGAGTACCCTGCATCTATCGTCCGAGAAGGAGGTTTGACGGCTTGCTTGACTTATCTCGACTTCTTTGCAACAAGCACTCAGCGAACTGCTGTCACCACCGCTGCAAACTGCTGCCGGAACATACCTGAAGACTCATTCTCCGTCATTCGAGATGTCATGCCTATCCTACTCAATGTCCTAAGCTCGAACGATCAGAAAGTTGTTGAGCAGGGCTCGCTTTGTGTGTCTCGAGTTGTCGAGAGCTTTAGATACCATCCTAGCAAGCTTGAGGAGCTTGTCAGTACCGATTTGCTCAAAGCTATTCTCCGCCTTCTACTCCCAGGCACAACGAATCTTATTGGACCTAACATCCACACTCAATTTCTGCGAGTCCTTGCTTTTACCGCGAAGGCCAGTGCCAATCTATCCGCTGAGCTCTTCAAAATGAATGTGGTTGAGACTTTGTATCAAATTTTGACCGGGGTCTCGCCACCTAGTGCCACGGACGACATAGCCTCGAAGTTAGATAGCGTTGTCATCATGCAGGCCTTGATTCATAGACCTCGGGAACAAATCATCGAAACTTTGAACGTCATTTGCGAATTACTACCTGGTCTTCCGCGAGATTCGGACAACTTTGATGAAATTTTTGATATCGATGCAGCTTCAGCACCACCTTCTAGTTCTAGAAAGAAGTCAGCGAACGAAAAGAGGATCGAGCTTCTCGAAGGCTGCAAGGAGGAGGTCAAGCGTTTTGCAATCATTATCTTCCCTACTTTGACTGATGCCTTTTCAAGCACTGTTAATCTCAGTGTCCGTCAGAAGGTGTTGACCGCCCAGTTGAAGATGTTATCCAATCTTGACAAAGATATCTTGATGGAAGCATTGCGATCCGTTCCATATGCTTCTTTCCTAGCCGCAATTTTATCTCAACAAGATCATCCGAGCCTAGTCAACTATGCCCTCCAGGCTGCGGAACTTCTCCTGGCTCGCCTGGATGATATCTATCGCTACCAATTCTACCGGGAAGGAGTTGTTGCAGAGATAGCAAAGATTGCCAGTACCGATGCTGCTACGAAGACTACGAATGGAGGAGAATCACCCGTCATCGAAGCTGTAGATGCAACCGTGTCAGGAAATGCATCAAAAGTATCCGAGAAGTCTCATCAAGACGCTGAAGCAGGCGATGACGATGACGATGACGATGATGATGACGACGACGACGACGACGATTCTTCAGATGATGATAACGAAGATGAAAATGAGAACCAAATTCGTGACGATATCAGTCGATCTCCAACGAGCTCGCGAGGCTCTACAATGTCTTTGGATAGGCCACCACGTCGCATCAATTCTGATGCCCAGACCATGCAACAGCTCATTACACAGCGTGCAAAGAAATTCTTGGATGTCCACGAGAACGAGAAGAACAGCAAGACTATGAAGAAGAAGGCTGTCAAGATTCTTACAAGTCTGCAAGATTTGGCTTCCAAGATCGAGTCTCACTACCTTCAACAAGGACCTGGCAGTGAAGTAGACCTTTTCACCACACTCGCCTCATACTTTGATGGCGATGTTTTGGAAAGTGTCACCAGTGCTGAGTTGCTCAATTCTGAGGTCGTCAGGGTTCTCTTGGACGTGTTCAACAATCCAGATGAGCGTTTRGCTAATGATGCACGATCGGCATTCCTAGAAGTATTCATGGGCCGAACAGTCACGAAGAAGCCCAAGACTTCAACCGCAGATTCCCCAGCTACGCCATTCAGTGTTCTCATCCATAAATTGCAAGATCTCTTGAGCCGGTCGGAGCATTTTGAAGTTGTTACTGTTCACTCCAACACTTTCGATGGCAATAGGAGCAGCGCTGCTTCCATGCTCGCAAAACAGATCAGACTCAAGTTGGTTGCGCCTGAGGATTCAGAGATACCCCGTCACTATCGCAATATTATGGTCTCCATTCATGCAATAGCTACTTTCAAGGCGCTAGATGATTATCTGCGCCCAAGAATTAGCTTATCAGAGCGCCCTCGAGGCTCTAGAAGAGAGGGCCTCTCTAGTGCGTTAGCTGCCCTCGCTGCCGCTGGCAATATTCCGAATCCTTATTCTRGTGTTCCCGATGCTCAAGCACGTATGGCTGCTCGTGGGTTGGCTTCTGGAACTACTGCATCTCCTTCTGCGCCAAATCCTTCAGGCTCTCGAAGTTCTAGGAAGGCCAAATCGAAAACGGCACCTGCTGCTACACCGGCCTCTGAGGGTCAGTCGGCCTCCAATACGCCGCAGGAAAAGTCTACCAGACGATCTAGCAGACGTCATGCACAGACTGAGCCGGCGGCGCCCCCTCCACCAACGGCCGATGAGGACGCTTTGGCAAATGCCTTGGAATGTGCCGATGAGAGACAACTCACTGATGACGATGATATGGAAGACAGTGCCGCCTTGGATGCTATTGTCGGCGACTTAGAAGAGGATATGGAAGACGGCCCACCTCCTGATCCAACTGCAGTCAACCTCGAAGTGGCAGCCGGYGGTAAAGTCACTGCGCGCAAGGAGGATGGTACTCGAGTTGCTACTCCATCGCAAGGCTCGCAAGGGCCCGGGAGTGCTAGCTCACGGGCTTCAGCCATACAGTCAGCTGCCGCCCAGGCAGCTTTGTCAACACCAAGTGGATCTTCTCGACCCATGTCATACGCAGCTGCTATCCAGGCGGTACCTCAGGATTGGCATATCGAGTTCAGCATTAACGGCAAGCCAATTTCTAATGACATGACTATCTATAGGGCTGTCCATAACCCGTCGCTTGATGAACATACCAACCGAGGTGTTTGGTCTGCAACCCACGATATAGGATTTCAGCGTGTTCCAGGACCACCGCCACCAGAGCCAACCTCTCTCAGCCAGGCATCTGAGGTCACCACTGAAACAACAGCATCTGGAATTCCTGCGTCATTGGATAAGCATCCAGCCACTTCATCTATTCTTCGACTTCTCAATATCTTACATGCATTGAACGCAAACCTGGATGATGTCTTGGCCGRGAACAAGGACACTCTGAAGCTCAACGCCGAGCCTCTCTCTCAGTTTGTGAACACAAAGCTCACGGCTAAGCTCAACAGACAACTTGAGGAGCCTCTCATCGTTGCAAGTGCGTGCCTGCCAACGTGGAGCGAAGATTTGGCTCGGCTTTATCCTTTCCTCTTCCCCTTCGAGACCCGACACCTTTTCTTACAATCCACATCTTTTGGCTATGCACGATCGATGACGCGGTGGCAGAATGCTCAATCCGCTGATGAATCTCGGAGAGACCGCCACCGTGACGAGAGACCTTTCCTCGGGCGCCTTCAACGGCAGAAAGTCCGAATCTCTCGCTCAAAGATTCTTGAGTCTGCTCTGAAGGTCATGGAACTATATGGTGCTTCCCAGAGTATCTTGGAAGTAGAATACTTTGAAGAAGTCGGAACTGGTCTTGGTCCAACCCTGGAATTCTACTCAACAGTTTCAAAAGAGTTCTCGAAGAAGAAGCTCCACCTCTGGCGGGAGACAGATGCCAATGAGGCCGATGAATATGCCTTTGGCGCTCGTGGTCTCTTCCCGGCACCTATGAGTGAAGATCAAGCTTCGACTGAGAATGGCAAGCGTACTCTTCATCTTTTCAAGATGCTCGGAAAGTTCGTCGCCAGATCCATGATTGATTCTCGAATCATTGATGTGTCCTTCAATCCTACGTTCTTCCGCATTGGAGATGGCTCCAACCCTGTCACGCCATCCTTGGGGGCCGTCAAGACAGTCGATGCTCAATTAGCAAAGTCATTGAAATTGATCAAGAAGTTCGTTGTCGGAAAGAAGRCAATCGATGAAAGCCCTAAGCTCACGCCAGCGCAAAAGGTGGCTGAGGCCGAGGCATTGTCCGTTGATGGCGTTCATATCGATGACCTCGGCCTCGACTTTACTCTTCCAGGTTATTCAAGCATTGAGCTGCTTCCAAATGGATCTAGCATCTCAGTCACTATTGATAATGTCGATCGTTATTTGGAGCGAGTCATTGATATCACTCTCGGAAGCGGAGTCCAAAGACAGGTCGACGCTTTTAGAGCTGGCTTCACCCAAGTATTCCCATATTCTGCACTGAGTGCTTTCACTCCAGATGAGCTTGTGATGTTGTTCGGCAGAATTGAGGAGGATTGGTCACTTGAAAGTAAGTTGTCTTCATTTCGTTCTAAGTTCACCCTTGCTAACAAMATTTTCAGCTCTCATGGACTCGATCAAGGCCGATCATGGTTTCAACATGGATAGCAAGAGCGTAAAGAACTTGCTCCAAACCATGAGCGAACTCACTCTTCCAGAACGACGAGACTTCCTACAATTTACCACTGGCAGTCCAAAGCTCCCAATTGGAGGTAAGTAGAATCCAATTCTATGATGCTTAACATGCTAATTCATATCCACAGGTTTCAAATCCCTAACACCAATGTTTACCGTCGTTTGCAAGCCAAGCGAAGCTCCTTACACATCTGACGACTACCTCCCCAGCGTCATGACTTGTGTCAACTATCTGAAATTACCCGACTACTCTGATTTGGAGGTAATGCGGCGTCGTATGAATACTGCGATCAAGGAGGGGCAAGGCGCATTCCATTTGTCATAAGCATGTCACTTTCAAAGGTCGATGAGTTTGGCGGGCGCAAAGAATCCGGAAATAGGGATTAGGGATTCGATCTCAGGCATTTATTTTCACGATAAAGTCACCCCATTGCGTTCCTCATAGCGTTTTATGTATTCACGAGCCGACCCATGTTTTCTTTCCCTCCCCTGATTTGGGCTGGATGATTGTCAAATTGCATGGAAGGTCGTTCGGCGCATTGCACGGAGGAGCAGATTGGGCGTGGGTTTTAGCTTTTGCACCCTTTATTAGATAGATGAATCAGATTCTTCATGATACTTTGGGCGCAACAAGCGATCGCATTCTTTTCAGCCGTATATGAATTAGGTATGCTCCATAAAGCGCTTCCTTCTGCGGTGGATAAAGTAGAAAGAGGCTACACAAAAAGTTCAACGCATGACACATCTAAGAATCTTTCTTTTTCCGTGAGGGCCTCAGTCTTCATATCTACGCTGAACTCAAATTAAAGTCTATTCCAGCCCTTAGGTGGAATGTCTSAACGRGATACAAGGCTGTTCTTCGGAATCCATACTGAATCATCTAAACACCTAAAGTTTTTCTGGAAAGAAGCCGCGAACAAGAAATAGGCTTTGAATTTCCAAAACATSAAAAATAACAAAAATAAARCAGCAACTATATACTTCATAAGTATCCCTCAGWTGCAGGGGGGGGGGGGAAGGTGAAGAAGATAAGATCGGCCCGCGTCTGGCGAGCGGAACCCGGCTGCGTCAGCGGCTCCAAAAAAGGCGGCTTGTGCCTGGATGTCCACTCCGCATTACGGAGCTCAGCTCTCTCCCCCAACATTCACATCTTGTACATATTTACTTCTTCTCTGCCTCCTATCTATGCCACCTTAACGGAACTTCGGCCGTCCTTCAAAGCACGGTCAAAAGCTCACACAATGGCTCAAGGCACCTCCGAAACACCCCTCCTCGCCGATACCTCCTCCATCCACACCTCGAGCTCTTCCCCCGTTCGAAAAGCACAGGYAAGAAGTAGAGATATAACCCGCTACGTCGCTTTCGCCTCCGCGATCCTYTCATGCCTCTGCGCAGGCTCCATCACCGCCTACTCGCTCTACGGGCACCTCTTCCAAGAACGCTTGCGGTACACGCAGCTACAAGTCAACATCGTCATCATCGGCGCCGAGATAGCCCTCTACCTCCCCGTCCCTATCCTCGGCTACTTCTGCGACCGCTACGGACCCGCGCCTCTATCCTTCACCTCCGCGGTGCTGTTTGGGCTGGGATATGGCCTGGCGGCGCTGACCTACAGGAGTGGTGCGAAGGATGTCCTGGGGTATACTGCGGAGAGGGGCTGGCCCGTCGGGGTCATGGTGTTTGCGTTTGTGATCGTGGGATTGGCGACGACGTGCATGTACCTGTCCGCCGTGACGACGTGCGCGAAGAATTTCGGACGAGGGAAATACAGAGGTCTCGCGCTCGCGTGTCCGATTGCGGCGTTTGGGCTGAGCGGGATGTGGCAGAGCCAAGTTGGGAGTAGGATCTTATTTGAGAGGAGGATGGATGGTGGGAGGGGGGATGTGGATGTGTTTAAGTTTTTTGTGTTTTTAGCGGTGATACTGGTGGGCGTCGGGTTGCTGGGGACGGTGTTGTTGAAGATTGTGGATGAAGAGGAGCTGATTGATGAGGCGGTCGAGGAGCTGGAACGCAGTGGGTTGCTTGAGGATAGTGAGTTCTTTAGGAGGAGGGATGGGTATGGGAGTATTGAGACGCTGTCGGATGAGGAGGCTGAAGAAGCTAGGAGAGTCGAGGAGGCGAAGGTGCGGGAGGAGGAAGAGGCGAGGAAGAAGACTTGGCTGTTGAATGAGGAGACGCGCAGGTTCTTGAAAGACAAGACGATGTGGTGTCTCGCTGCTGGCTTCTTCTTCATCTCCGGTATGTTACTCCTCATCTAATCTCACCTTCCACAGAAATATAACACTCGTCCAGGCCCCGGAGAAGCCTTTATCACCAACCTAGGTACCATAATCGGCACCCTCTACCCACCCGGCCGCGACCCAAGCCGCATCCCCACCACAGCCGCAACTCACGTCTCCATCGTCGCCATCRCCTCCACCGTAGCACGCATCCTCTTCGGGACGCTCACCGACCTCCTCGCCCCCGCCTCCACAGGCCACCACTACGGCTCCGCCGCCAACTCGCTCGCGTCCCTCCCGCCCCGCGAAGCACATAAACCCTTCGCCATCTCCCGCATCACCTTCCTCCTGCTCACCGCTTTACTCCTCTCTCTCGGCGAAGKGATCCTCGCCAGCGGCGCGATCCAGAATCACGGCGAGCGGTTCTGGATCGTGTCCACGCTCATCGGGTCTGGCTACGGCGCCATCTTCTCCCTCACCCCCCTCATCATCACCGTGATCTGGGGCGTCGAGAATTTTGGCACCAATTGGGGGATCGTGGCTATGGTACCTGCACTCGGCGCAACAGTTTGGGGCGTGGTCTATAGCCAGGTGTACCAGCATGCTGCGGCGACGGGCAGCTGGAATCCGTATGATGAGGAGGATGTGCTGTGCTATGGGATGAAGTGCTATGCGGGGACGTTTTGGGGCATGGCGGTTAGTGTGTGGGTTGGGTGTGCGCTGCTAGTTTATGCGTGGAAGGGACGGGATGGATGGAGTCGGAGGGGGATTGCGGTGTAGAATAGAGACTTTTGTATGTATTCTTAGATACTAGGTGTTTGTATATATGATGCATAAATATATTCGCGTTCTCTTTTGACCGTCCTATCCTTTTGTTACATAAGGGAATTTCAGGAGTTAGGTAAGGTAAGAATCAGGTGGAAGTGCCTCTATTTGCTATTTATCAGCTAACACCAAGAGTATAGGAAATGGCACTGTGGTCGACACTCCATCACTTTTAGAATTATATATTATCAAACATCGCTCTCAATCCGAACGACGAGGCCTAGAAGCCCATGGCATGTTTCCTTCATCACAGCCAACACCATACAACTCCACGCCCCAAAACAAAAGAAATTATGAAGCTTCTAAGATCCTACAGCTCCCAGCCCAGGCTTATTGAAATCCGCATAATTCGGCCAATTCCCAATTCCCGCAGCATCAGCAATGCTACCTCCAATACGGATCCAATTTGCCGGCCCAGGAGTTGGTCCATCAAGCACGAAAATCTGATACCATCCTGGCGGTGCGACGTGAACCGTGGGTGGCGCCGTCAAACTACATGTAGCCGAATTCGCACTTCCCGAGCAAGACGYCGAAAGGAACAGTGTCCGCTGCCCCATGGAATTTCCGTGCGTTGAGGATACAGCGGCCATCATGGAAACTCTGACAGCACCGAGATTGCCGGAYGGGATTTTAGCTGTAATCTGGTAAGTTTGGCCGTACACCCAGTCTTTATTCGCGGTTGTGATYGTATAGCTTGGCGCAGCAAGRCCACTCAGCGCATACGGCGGACTGAACACCTCGACTCTATACTCCTCCGGATGCGTGCCGTCCTCAGGATCAGAGCCAGAYACCATGACCCGCCCGTCCGGCATCAGGATCGCCTCGGAGTGGTACAGCCGCGCGACGATCGTCGTGTCCATGATGGACATGCGCTGGTTGACGGGCTTGGAGGGGTCGTAGAGCACCGCGTTGTAGTTTGGGTCTGTGGCTAGCCCGAATCCTGCTACGCCTTCGTGYGCGCCGTTCAGGATGAGGTATGTYCCGTCGGGGAGGGCGCAGATGCAAGACATGACTCTTTGCGAGGGCATGCGTTCTAACGTCCATGTCGGAGACGCTACTTCAGGCTGCGTGGACACGCAGTTGTCGACTGCGTAAGCTGCGCCGTTTGCCGAGCCGCCGCAGACGAGCACAGTGACTGGTGCCGTGTAGGGCGGGTATTGTGGGAATATGACGCCGGTGCCTTCGAGGGGGTAGGTGCGCCCGGAGAGGAAGTTGTTGACAGAGCCGGGGAGGTTGGGGAGGGTTTTGATGGTGTCGAAGGTTGCTTCGTCAAGGATCCGCGCTTCGTTGTAGTAGACGACGAAGATGCCGCCGCTAGGGAGCACGAACATGAAGGGGTACAGGTTGTTGGGGTCGGTGCGGTCGAGCCAATCGAGGTATTTGGCATATCCTCCTGGAGGCGGTGGCAGGATCTCGCAGGAGGGGGTTGGCGCGGAGTTGGAGCCCACTTCTCCTCCCATCACAAGAACTGAGCCATTTGTCATTACCATGGCAGAGGGATACCATCGTCCGGCGAGAAGACTGACTTCGTTGACGTTTTCTTGCCAGTCATTGACGCCAGCTACTCCAGGAGAGCCGTCGGGCCAGTAAAGACGAACGCCGTATGTGGAAGCACCAGCCCAACCTCCTATGTTGAGTTGTCTTCCAGCTCTATCGGGGAGCGTGATACCTGCTGAGCAGAAAATATCGCTCTTCACGTGCAATGGTCGCCAGGCCTGGCTTACGTCGTTGATGAAAGTGAGATCGAGTTCATAGGTACCAGTCGTGTTTGGCGCTCCGGTGCCAGACTTTTCCATAAAAACAAACTTGTTATTGATGCCAGTGGTGGTAATGAGCGGAACAACGACGCCTCCAATGAGGTACGAGTACTTCCCCATACCRGTGCCAGTAGGTGTGTTCCAGACATACAATGGGGTGCCAGTCCATTTGTAATAYGACAGTCTGCTGCCGCCACCGCAGTAATAGTTCTTGTCTCCAGAGCACGATACCTGGCAGTCTGTCTCCGGTTGGATGGTAGAGCCGGAGGCAACGAGAGCAGAGTCATCACCGCAGTAGCACTCATCGCCATAYTCCATGCCAGCAGCCATATACCCGTATTGAGCACAGAGCGACAGGCAAGAAGTAGCAGTATTGTTATTGGTAAGAATGCTCTGCCAGAAAAGCGCTCTGTTCTGATTGACGTTGTCAGAGTAGCAGCCTTGATAGGTCCATGATCCTGGAAGRTTGGTCTTTTGAGCAGCAGGTGGTTGGTAGACCGTGAGATTGCCAGTGTTGTAGATACTGAGGATGTCTCCCGCTCCACACATCTCATTTGCATTGCCTGAGCAGGCCATGYTGCATTTGGAGGCATCGGTCAGTGCAGCTCCATTGTACAGGAAGTTATCACAGAAGCATTGGCTRGAGTATTCTAATCCTGCGACAGAGTAGCCTGCGCCAATACATGTTGCGATGCAATTTTCGACTGTGTTTTGATTACCGCCAGCTTGCTGGTAGCTGAGAGCGCGCCCGTTTTGRCCTTCAGYGTAGCAACCGGCATATTTCCAGCCTGGAGGGAGGCCAGTAGCACTAGATGTTGGTGATGCAGTCGTGCTAGAAGCCGTTCCTGTAGATGATRATGATGGCACGGCAGTTCCATTCTTGACGTACACRTTCAGTCGGTTGCCAGCGCCACAGTACTCGTACTGATTACCGCCACAGAGCATGTTGCAGTCAGTTRCAGCTGCGAGRATAGAGCTCGCCGCAAGTGCGTTTCCGCAGTAGCCTAAAAAATGATTAGTCAAAGTAATCTTCACCCAATTCGAGCAATAATATGCRTACATTCTCTCCCGTATTCAACTCCAAAGTAGGTATATCCCCCACAATTTGCCTGACAGCTCTCAACCGTCATGGTATCAACAGCGAAAGCCCCCGGAGCAAGGGCTCGAACGCCATTTCCCTCGGTATAGCAGCCGTAATAAATGTAGTTGGCTACTTTCTGCACGGTGACTGGACCTGTTGGCGTAGGTGTCGCGCTGGAAGTTGAAGATACGCTTGTTGAAGTTTGAGAGCTTGAGGTTGAGACGCTGGAGCTCTTTGAGGTGGACGAGCTTCCAGATGACGATCCTGTTGAGCTAGACGTTGAGGATTTCGAGGAGGAACCCGACGTTTGTGTGCCAGTAGAGCTCGAAGAAGATGCCTTCGTGGACGAGCTGGAAGTGCTGGTYGAGGAGGTCGTCCCCGTCGTCGATGAGCTTGTACTGCTCACAGAGCTGGTCGACGGCTTCACTGACGAGGACGTGCTGCTAGAACTGCTCGACGGCTTTGTAGAYGAACTCGATGATGAGACTACGGAACTACTCGAAGTCGTYGATACCTYTGTAGAGGAGCTGGACGTCGATACCTGGGAGCTGGTGGACGATGTTGAGGTAGACTGGAAAGATCTTAGATCTGGACCCTGGTACAAAGTGGAAGGACTTCATGAAACCAGCAGGACAATACTTACGGTTGAAGAAACAACCACAGATGCAACTGTCGACTGCGAGCCAACATATCCTTGCTTATACAMATCTAATCTGTTTCCCGCCCCGCAATACTCTGTAGAGTTGCCATTGCAGAGCATATTGCAATCRGACAGACCGCCTGGAGCAACCGTGGGATTGTTTACCAAAGCATTTCCGCAGTCTATCATCCATGAGTATTGTATCTTATTRCCAAAAGAGAAACATACAGCATTCGCCAGCGTACTCAAYACCTGCCATGGAGTAACCAGCAGTRTTGCATGCAGATACGCAAAGAGCAATAGTCATTGCACCTGATCCTCCMGTAGTTGTCACTGGTCCGTTTGATAAAGCTCTACCACCATTGCCCTCCCTACAYCATTGTCRGCTCCACTCCAGTGGTCTAGTTAGGAGTCGGTACTTACGTATAGCAACCATAAAACCCATAACCTGCCACTCCCGGATTTGTCGATGGCCCAGGAGGCGGATTCTTGCCATTCCAAAACAACGACAGCCTGCTCGGCCCTCCGCAGAGCTCGGTATTGTTTCCAGAGCATCCCATAGTGCAGTCAGTGCTTGGCGCAACAGCACCAGAAGACGCAATGGCGTTCGCGCAGTAACACTCTTGAGAATATTCGGTCCCGGCATATGTGTACTTRTTTTGGTCACAGAAGCCGATACAGTATTCATCTGTCATATTTGTAGCGCTCGTGTAAGATGTTCCAGATAGTGTACGCGGCCCGTTCTCTGTGTAACCTGTGTATCCGTGTTAGCTATGGTCTCTGTGTTGRTATCTTAGGGGCAGATCGTAGGAGATCATAGTTTAAGAGAAAGACCATATCTGAACTTTCCACTTCGCTGCAGAGTTTCCATTCCACGGACCCATCACTTACATCCTTGATATGTCCATGTTCCCGGCAACACTTTAGGAATAACCGGTCCATCTCTCTTCTTCAACACATCCACATCAACATTTGAAATTGCCCAGGTGGGGCATACGAGCATCAAGAAAGCTGCCTGAACGATTGAAGGCGCCATCTTGGTAAATCGATTACATGAAATACTAGAAGATGAAMAAAATATACTTTGAGTAAAACGAGCGGAAGATTTCAACAGCGGAAGAAGCTCATRGTGCAGGCAGATATGTATAGATATGCCTACCGGGAAAGAGCAAAGATTTGTAAAGGGTTCTCTGTAATAAGCAAGGCSTTGATTTAGTGCACTTTCCACGAGCGCCTCAGTATAGACGCCCACGAAGGCTAAAGCAGTGGAAATCGTCTAGACATTCCCAGAATAGCTAGACAAGGCTAAGCTTTGTTGCTTTGTTGCTTTCCCTTGAACGGCTCGAGAGAACAAATTTCAGATCCAGCTAATGTCCTACATCCCGCTACTGGGGCTGACAGCAGACCGCTAGCTAGCAAGGACCACTTACGCTTAGAAAATACGAGGCTCTAGTACTCTAGGGGTTTACAGATGAATTTCAGAGTCGAGTTCGTATAAACTCACAGAAAAGCGTATATACAGGTAACAATGCACGGTTGTCAAAGGGGACTCGAGGCCTAGCCGCAATAAAATGAGGAAAAAAGGGGTGTGGTAATTRAAGCGCAAGACTCAGGTGTGGGTACTCTAAGACGTGGGAGATCGACCGGATGCTGCGGGTTGGCGAGACTGCAGTAGCCCCTGCCCCTGAAACACACCAGGRGTATTTCCGCATCCGGCCTGCGGTCTTTCTYTCTGGCCGRCAAAAGCATTGATGAAATCTAGACGCGGAACAATTCCTTATGCTCGCAGAGAGATGCATYTCCACAGAGTCCCATATTTAGGTCGATTCTGCAGCATGCAGGCGATATCCTGTTTGGRATCACTAAGATCTTAGCACCAGATATGACTTTTGACTGTTGCCAAGCCGGACGCCGTCGCCAGGTGAGATAATCTAACCATCTGCCAGCGCTTTTCTGCAGTTAAAACAGATGGATGTCATCCAGAAAAGATTTTGAAGGGGTAGTGAAGATCTTGACGTTGTTGCATGCCCTAGAGTCTGGAATATTGAAATTTCTTTTCCTCTTTTATTGTTGTCTCACGCAGCCGTGCGCCATTTCATGCGCACCCCACCTTTACTYCAGCCGCATGCACGACTCTCGTAAATCTGGGAAAGAGGCACAGATTAGGATCCTGAAAAGCTTRAGGGCTGCCAATTGAGATTACGTACACGTGCAAGCTGTATCGCGATTGCCCYCGAACTCCGATGGCCCGGGCTAGAGTCGAGGCTCGCGGCCAGCTGGTCGACTTCTGCAGTAGATTGCAGCTTCCTGGCTGCATTATCGAAAGCCTCGAAGTTTCCTAAATCGTCGTATACTAATCTTTCCAGCTCAGCCTGAAGAAAAGGCTTCTCCATGTGTCTTGCCAAGAGCCAGACTTTCCTCAGACTCCCACGGAACCTCAGCTCTACAAACTCGTCAACTTCTTCTCTAAACTTCGTCCTAGCAATAAACCTACGGATATCAATCGCACTTGCCTCTGCAGTGAAAATTTCAGAAACTGCGAARAGACTTCTTCCCAGTTTGCATGTCTGGTCTATACTTTATAAAATGTAAGTCCTGCCGACCTAAAATTCACAACCTCGTATCGACCCACCCTAACATGCCTGTGTCCTACTATATGTGTAAGAAGCTTTCACACATGYCTGCACCGACTTCGGTTTCGGCTTCGTGGGATATCTCCTGCCTTCTACCCCTCCATCCCAAAACGGCAAGAGGGGCATTAGCACGATGCAGCTCTAGCTCCAGCTGTGCCGTGTCGTATCCCAAAGCGTCGTGTTTAGTTAGGAACTCATATCTGCTGAAAAGCTTGATCCTTTGTTTTAGAGAAAGGGCTTAATATCCCACTCGGGATGCAGCTKATGCGGGTTCGAAGTGTGGGGTAGTAAGGAAAGAGGGAAAATGTATGGTGGGGAATGAGGAAGGAACTCTGAATGGATAGAACGACTTGCTCAGGTCGATTTCCGTCTAGAGAAGATGTCCTGGGAGAGAAGCAAGAAAATCGTGCAAATGATACAAGAAGAGGCAGATGGTTGAAGATTTATATCTTGTCTATCCCCTCGGTTATATCGACCTCTGTCCCTGYTTCTAGCAGCAGCAAAGGCAGCTAGATATGCACACCATCCAGAGTCCCACTAGCAAGCCGTTACGGCCTAGCTAACGCCAGACTCACTGAAAATGCAATTCTTTTGTACAATTGTCACTCGTCCGTATGTCATGAGCTTGTGARCATCCCTTRCAGAATGTATAGGCAGTTTCATRCCCTCCTTAAACTAGTCGGTCTCCATTTCGGAGCCCCGGCCATCATCTCCATCTTCCGGGGCAACTTTTTGGTACAGCTCTGGCGACTTGACGGAGTTCAATACCACGGCCATCATGCTCTTCTTGCGTATCGGCATTTGAAGATCATCGGTGTCGTCATCGGTAAATTCTAGGACCTTTCCATAGGCTTCAGAATTGACGGGCTCGAGATACACCTCACCATAACGATCTCGGCGTTTGATAAACCGTCTCTTGTTGTTGATCTTCGCATGGCCGCGCTCAACGGATTGGTTCTTAACTGATGGTGTAACCTGCTGTCCATCCTCATCGTACAGCCAAGGTTCATTGAGGTTAGGATCTGGTGGATCAGCTGAGTTATCGTTAGTAGGCTAGTCATTCAAGTTGTAGAGGTAGGTGTCTCACTTAACAACGTCTCCTTCGGCCCATCGCCCATATGCCATACGAAAGGTTCTAGGTGCTCATATGTGATGTGATCTTTGAGCTCACCACGAGAGCCAAAGTCGGGACACGGGGCTAGATGTGGTCGGCTGAGTTCGTCCATCTCTTTATCAGATTCCCCTTTCTTCTCCAAAGGCGGACTTGGGGGRCCTGGGGCTTTACATTTCGCCCATTGACAGCGCAGTTTGCACTTTTTATTAAGGTGCACTTTGAATATATGGTTGCTGAGGGTTTCGAAATTCATCAGCTCAGCAGGGCAATCTTTCCACTCGCATTTGAATGGCAAGTATTCCGGTTCCTGATGGATGAAGACGTGTTCAAAAGTTTTAAACGGCCGCCCTCGCTTCTTTGGACCCGCTGTATCATACGACTGATCCTCCGCCTTTGCTGCTGCCCTCACTGCTGCGTCAGGAGTACTGAAAGGCCTACCACGCTTCTTGGGTATCGGAGTCGGAGTAGACGTTCGGACCTCGACCTTAGGGGGRCGGCCACGCTTTTTCAGCGAGCTTCCTGGGCTAGGTATTTCGACTCTGGGAATGCTAGTATTCTGCGGTGGCCTTCCGACATTCGGGTAAGRGGGTATCCTGATGCTGCTAAAACTCTGYTGTGGTCTCCCTAGTGGTGACAGCCTCGCTGCTTGCGGGTAAGGCGGTATGCTAGAACTGCTAGCATTCTGCGGTGGCCTTCCTGCTTGCGGATATGGTAATATTCTGGTGGAAGTACCGAGCTGCTGCCCCTCATTCACGAATTCCCCTTCTTTTTGATATAGTTTAGATGTAAACGTATTCGTAGAAGCCGAAGGGGGTAAAATCGGGGCTCGCGTAGTGGTTTGTAGAGAGTTYGAGTTTGAGGGAGGTAGAATCGGGGGTCGCGCTTGATGTATCTGGGCACCACTGCAAGAAATCGGAGTTAGCATTGCCTAATCGAGAAATATTGGGGAAATTTGGGAGCAAGTGAATGTCGCAGAGCTCCCGAGRCAATGGCAAGGCCTAGCAGACGGTAACTRGAATAATTATGCTTCCAGCATTTCTAAGCTTCTCAAAATAAAAAATAAAAWACTCAGAAGTATACATACTTCGAACTTGAGGGCCGCCAGGGTGGTAGTATTGGAGCAGGGTGTCGTACGAGCTCTGATCCTCCAAGCATATTGACATGCGGTATTGCTGGATTCGCGAGGCTGCCGAGCGTGGACTGATAAATCTACATTATGTACGGTCTTTTGAGCTCTRGCTTRGTTGAGGAYGAGGATGCGCGCTTCGGGGTGGGGAGCTCGCGCTGCAGTTGCTCGTTCACTTAGGGATTTGGTGAAAGCTCGCRCGCTGGAGCTTGAGCTGCGTTGCAGATGGTTCGACGAAGCCTTTGTCTTTGCCTAAGAAACGAGCGAGATCGCGATGCTGTGGRATATTTRTCGTTATTCAATTATTCACGTTGTGGTGTCGTCGTTCGCGCCGGAGAAACGATTCTCCACTCAGGCGCTATACATTCACTAAAATTAGGCTATTATTTCTTAATGAAAATAACGGTTAAAT
>QYSG01007159.1:0-12110 GCA_003988875.1 Lachnum nothofagi
ATTTCGCGCGGGTGTACGAAGTAACCGAGAGTATTTGACGAATGTTCGAACTCGGCCCCGGCAGCAGAGAGGGGTCGGGTTGGGCCTATGCGCACCTGTGACTTATAAAAGTTATCGTTGGCTATGTTCCATAGTCCAGGCTCCATCCGCCACTGCTTACATAGCTCAAGGAATACGGCGCGCCGTTTGGCAGGCTTTTAACAAAGCTCGAAAAACATAAAATCATAAAAATCGATTTTTTACTAATAATTAATCTTAAATATATTATTTTATATAATTGTTTTTTTTTAAAATAACTATAATATAATAAAATATTAATTTCTAAAATATAATAAAATAAATATTAGATTTTAATTAGATTTTTTATATTTTATATTTTATATTATTATTTTTTCTAATAATAATTTATTATTATTAAATTGTTAAATTTAGGCTTTAGCACAATTTTTTTAAGCCTAAAATCATAATTTTTTGTAAAGTTTATATTATTATATTTAAACTTTAAAACAAAATTATTTAATATAAAATAATAGAATAATAAAATTATAAGGGAATTTTATAAATTTTATAAAATTAAAAAAAAACTAATACTTTAAATTACATTTATTATTCTCGTTTTAAAGAAATAAATTAAAGTTAATAATAAATAAAATAAAAATAAAACAATTAAAAAAAAGCAAAAAATAAAGCAAAAACTAAAACTAGATTTAAAAAAATATAAAATATAAAAACAATATAAATAAAATATAAAATATTTTTATTGGCAACTAATATTCTATTAAAGTATTAATAATAATAAGTTAATTAATATAAAAGTAATTTAAAAAATTAAAAAATATATATATATATATTAAATAAAAAGTTTTAGATTAAAAAGCCTTAAAATAAAAGACTTTGGAATAAACAACTTTAAAACAAAAAGCCTTAGACTAAAAAAAAAGAAATTTTATATTTGTTAAACTACTATAAAACCTATAAACTTTTTTTTTAATTATGAAATTAAATTTTAATTAAAATAGTATCTAAAAATATTTTTGGAATTATTATTTAATATAGCGGATATTAGGAAAATATAATATTAATTTTAATTTAAAATTTCAAACCTAATGTTTTTTATTATTTTTATTATTTACTTTAAAATTAAAACTAATAGAGTTATATACCTATAGACAATACTATTTTAATTTTTAATAATTTTTAAAAAAACTATATTTTTATTTTAAGTTTTATATTATAACATTAAAATTATATATATATAATAATGCTAGTCTATAAAAAAAAAAACTTCATTATTTCTTATAATATTTCTGCAAAAGCTTGTTTCTTTTCTTCTAATGCTTTTAATTTTATTATTATTATTAAAAACATTAAAAAAACCTTTAGTAATTTTTAGTTTGGCTATAATATTATTGCTGTTTATAGATTTTATATATTTTTATATTAATAATAAGGTTTTTAGTTATTTCCTGGCCTTTAATTTTCTAATTATATTTCTAAATTTTTTTATTTTTATTTTTATTAATAAATCGAAATTGATTTTAAAAATCTTTGTTTATTAAAATAAATTTATTAGTATTTTTTTAAGCTTTTTTTATCTTTTTTTCTACTATTTTTCTTGGATTTGGCTAATATTACCTATAGTTTTAGTAATAAAAATAAAAATAAAAATAAAAATAAAAATAAAAATAAAAATTTTAAAAATTTAATATTATAAATTTTTTTTAATATTTTTTAATATAAATACTATTATTAAATTATTTATTTAATAAATTTATTATAAAATTATAATTTGTTTTTAGTTTTATTATTGCTTAAAACTTTTTTATTTTTAAGTATTTATATTAATTTTTCGAATTTAATTACAATTACTTTAATAATTTAATAATTTTAAATATATTATAAATTATTATTTAGTATTTTTATCTTTTTAATTAAATTTATACTACTAATAACTTTTATTTATTTATATCTAGAATTTGATAATAACCTTGCCATTGCAATTAAAATAATAAAGGAATTTAGGCTTATTATTATATGATTTTAACTTTTTAATAATTTTTTTTTTGTTTTAAATATTATAGTTTTATATATAATATATAAAAATTAAAAAATTGAAAATATTATTAATAGTAAATAAATAAAATTAGTAAAATATAAAAACATTATTAGTATTTTAATTTTTTTTTAATATTATTACTAATCCAAAAAAGCAAAATACTTAAAATAAACTTTTTTTTTTAATTTTTTTAATTTTTTAATATAATCCAAAAATGCTCTAAAATTACCAACACTTAAAATATAAATATAAATATTATATAAATATATAAAACGCATTATTTCTAATAAATACTTTTTTTATTTAATATTAAAACCCTATTACTATTAAATATTTATTATTATAAATTAATATATATTATAAAATAAATATCCTTTAGTCGTTAAATTTACTAATTATTAATTATTTTTTTTAATTTTTTTTAATATCTTTTTTTAATTTTTAATAACTCCGTTTTTTGCAATTTGATTTCAATAATTTTTAATGGTTTATTAGCAGTAATTATAAAAAAAACTTTATAATTGATTTTTGTTTAAAATTAAATTAAATCTTATTTTTTATTAATTTTTTTATTTCTATTTTATCTTAATATAATTAAATATTTTGAATAAAGTTATTAGTGGTTTATTAGTATTTATTAATGTTTTAAAAACTTTATTATTTTATAATAAATTATATTTTGCAAATAAATTTAATTAATTAATTAATATAAATGCTTTTTTTTCCATGTTATTTCTTTATTTTTTTCTTAAAATAATTAAACATATATATTTGGTATTACATTACCTTTAAATAAATAGTTTTATTCAATATTAGCGGTTAATAATATAATAAAAATTTATTATTATTATTATTATTATTGTTATTTTATATTACTTTTAAAGATTTTATTATTAATTAATAATATTTTTTTAAATATTAGTAATCATTATAATTTCTTTTTTTGTATTTTTTCTTTTGTTTTTAATAAGTTTATTTGGAATTTTAAAACTCCTAAAAACATTTTTAATTTATTAATAATTATTAATATTATTATATAATCATTAAGGTTATAATGAAAAAAAAAACTTTAAAATAAATTTTAAATATAAAAAGCTTTAATTTTTTTATTAATTTTTGTATTAATTTTTTTTAAAATATTATTTAAATTAAATAATATATATTAAAAAAAATCTAAAAAAGAAGAATAATTTTTTTGGTGTTATAGTAATTTTGTTTTTAAGGTTTTTTTTAGAAAATCTTATATACTACTTTAGACTTTTTTTTGTTTATTATTGTAATATAGAATATTGGCTTAATTTAGTAATATATTTACTAAAGCTCAGCTAATATTTATAATATAATATAATAACAAAAAACTTTTATTAATTATTATAAAATTAATATTATATAATTATTTTGAAAAAACTTAAATAATTAATAATTACTTTTATTTAAAAATAAGGTTATTTGGAGTAAATATAAGAATATATTATAAATAAAATGGGATTTTATTAAATTATATATAATTTTTTCTAAAAAGTTTAAATTAAGTTTTTAAATAATTTTTATAATAAAGGAAGAAGGCTATTTTAGCTGTAGTATTATTATAACTTTTTTATTATTAATTATTTATATACTAAAATTATAAAAAAATTCCCGCAAAATTTTAAATATTTAATAATAAATTTATATTTAATTATATTATATATTAAAATTTTTTTTATTATAATTTTAAAAATTAAAAATATTATTAAAATAATTTGTTTTAAGTTTTATAAATATTTTAAAAATGTATTTTTCTTTTTATTAAAATTATAGGCCTTTTATTTAATAAATAACTAATAGTGCTTTTCCTACAGGCCAAAATAATTTAATTTATTAAAAAAATGCCAAATAAAAACTAAAAAAACAAATACTTTTGCCGTTTGCGAATATTCGCATTATTTATAATTATATAAATAATTATTTTTTATATTTTTATATATTTACTTTATATTTTTTAATTATAAATATTAGATTTTATTTTAGATTTTAGATTTTTTATATAATTATATTGGTTTTAATTAAGCCCTTTAACTTCTTCTATATTTAAATTTTATTAAATTTACATTTATTTATTTGTTTTAATATTATATATAAAATAATGCTGGCCAATATTAAATATTAGCCTTTTAAAAATCATTTAAATTAAAAAAAAAAATATTTTTATTAATAGTTTTATTTAAAAATTAATAATATTTTAATAAATTTAAATTCAATATTTTAATAAATTTAATTTGAGAATGTACTTAATTTATTATAAAAAAAAGCTTACGCTTTTATTGATTATTTTTAGAAAACGGACGTTCAAATGGGTAAAAGTTTTATTAATATATAAAAAATTTATTATTTGGACATTTAAGTATTATATATTATTATAAATTTAATTAATTTCGTTTTATAATAGAAAATTTATTAATTTATAAACTACTATATTTGTAAATAAAAAGCCAAAAATAAATACTAAATATTAATTTGATTAATTTGATTAATAATTTTTAATAAATTAAAAATAATATTTTTTTTTGATTTTTTATAATTAAAATAAACAAGATTTTAAAATTTTAATTTTAATTTTATAAATTCAAAAAAACAAATATTATATAAATTAAATTTATTAAAAATACTTTACTATTAAGTTTTTTAATTATTTTATTTTATATATAATAAATTATTGAATTTTAGAATTTAGTAATATAAACTTAACAAAATAAGTTAATAACCTAACTTAATTTATATTATTATTTGCCTTTTTATTTTATTTTATAAGAACTTCTAATGGCCTCCCGGCCTAGGGCACGGTGCCTCCACCTCCGCTTTTATTTTAATTTTTATTTTAATTTTTTTAGTATGTCCTATATGCATTTAATATAGCAAAAAAAGAAATAAACTAAAAAGCAAAAAGCTATAGATTTTATAAACAAAATTAAAATATATTATTTAAGTTATTTATAATAAAAATTATTAAAAGTATTAAAAGCAGCAATTTTACTTAAATATTTTTTTTAATATCTTATTTGCAAATAAAAATTAATAATTTATAAAATAAAATATATTTAAAGTTTTTATTATTATATTAGTAATTATAATAAACTTTATTAAATTTATTACATCAGCACCTTAATATAACCCGATATACGTATAATTAGGAGCAATTAATATTAAATATATAAATTACTTAGAAATTAATTAATTTAGAATATTTATATATTTTATGCATTTTATAGCTTTTTGCAGTTTTTTTAATAAATAAAAACTTATTAAAATTTATATTTAAAAAATTTATATTAATATATAAATATAAATATATAAAAATTTCTAAATATAGTAATTTTAGCAAATTTTTAGTTTATTTTAAAAATTATAAAAATTACAAAAACTATAAAATGCTATAAAATGCTATAGAATATATAAAATATACAAATATTCCAAGTTATTTATATAAACAAAATACAAAAGCGCAATTATAATAAGTATAATACATTTTTTTAAATGGTTTGCAAAGCTGTGATTTTTTATAAGTATAATATAATATAATAGATTTTTTTTTATAAATATATACTAAAAATACTTTTAAATTAATTTTATTTTATATTAAATAATAAATTTTTCAAATTTTTTATTTGGCTAAAATTAAATTTTTTATAAATTATATATTTTTTTATAAATTATATATTTTTTTATAAATTATATATTTTTTTATAAATTATATATTTTTTTATTATAAATTATATATTTTTTTATAAATTTTTATATAACCGTAATTGCATTATTTAGTAAAGCTAAAAGCTCCGCTTAGCGTGGTAGTAAAGGTAAAGGAGGAGGGTTGGCGCGGGCGGAAAGCTATACATAATGTTAATTCTATGTTTTTAAACTCTATTTTTTTTTAATAAAATCTTATAAAAAAGTTAAAAATACGCCGGATTTTTTATATTGATTATATAATTATATTACTGGAAATAGCCAGCATTTTTTATTATTATTAAAATCATTGTAAATATTTTTTCTTTAAAAAGCAAACATTTCGGCGCTATATTAGTATATATTGACCATATATTATAATTATAGAAAAAATTCAAATTAATTATTTAATATATAAAATTTAAAATTTTTTTTATATTACTATTATTAATACGCTTTTTTTTAGTTATTCTTAAATTAAATTAAATTAATTATTATCATAAATTAATATTTATAATATTTATATATTACTAAAGTTAAAAAACTATAATTAATTTTTTTTAAATTCTTTTATGCTATTTATCCAAATTTTAAAAACTTCTACTGTATCTTATTATTATTAGCTAATTTATAAATATATGTTTTTTAAATTTAACTTTATTTTAAATTAAATTAAATTATTCATATATTAATTTAAATTTTAATTAAAAAAATATAAATATATCGTTTAAACTAATATTAGTATACTTCGAAATTTTAAATATTAATATATATTTTCAAATATTTTAATTAGGTTTTAATTTTTGGAATAATTAATAATTAAATTATTTATTTTTATATTTTGCAAAAAAAATATAAAAATATCCCAAATTATATAGATTTAAATATTAATTTTAATAATAGAAATCAAAATATTTAAATTTCAAATTTTTATTATTTATTATTTATTAAAAAAAAATTAGCTGTAAATTTGGCTAGGATATTTTTATTTTAAATTAAAGTATTATTATTATTTTATATTTTGTTTTTTTATTAATATAATATTTATTTACAAAATCATAATTAATTCTATATAAGTAATTTTAAATATATTTTATAAATTATTTAAAATCCTTAAAATAATAGCTTAATTTTCGATTATATAAGTTTAGGTAATTCTAAATATATTCTATTTAACTTAAGTATTAATTATTACAAAACAATAATTAAATAAAAAATTATAATAAATAAAAATATATATATTTAATATATTTCAATTAATTTTAATAAAATAAATTAATAAAATATAATAGAAATATATAAAAAAGCAAAATTATATTATATTATATTTAAATATATATAATAAAAAACTTTATATAATAGCTTCTATAAAGCTAGTAAAGTGTTTTTTACTAAAATATACATATTTTATTTATAATTATAATAAAATATAAAATAAATCATTTAACAAAACCATTAATATTTCAATAGTTATTTTTTATTTATATAATATTAAACCAAATAATAAAAATAATTTTAAAAAATTAAAATTTAAGCAAATATGTTTTTATATTTTTTATAAATTTCTATTAAAAAATGCTAATATTATTCATAATTATAATATTTATTATTATTAAACTTAAAATCTAAAAAGAAATTTAGTTTTTTTAATTTGATTTATTATTAATAATAATAATTTTATAATAATAATTTTTTTAAAAACATAATAAAATAATTACTAAAAATATTTTATATATTTTTATATTAATTAAAATATTATTATAAAAAATATTTAAAAAATAAAAATTATTAAAATATTAAAAAATTTATAAAAACCTAAAGTTTATTAAAGTTATTTGAAAATTTTAATTTAAAAACTATATATATAAAAAAGCTTTAAAAATACTTAAAATCAAGGGCTTTATTATTTTTATTTTTTAAAACTACAAATAGCTTTGCAAAAGTAATAATTTTATTAAAAAATATATAAAAATCTATATAAATGTTTTTATTACTATTAAAAGAGTTATTGTTAAATTTCTAAAGAGGGGCTAATTCTAGTATTAAAAAACGAAGTTTTAAATAATCGATTTTTAAATTAAATATAACCATTAAATTTGATATTATAAAATTATTAAAATTATTAAAAAATTCAATTCCTAAATTATTAAAATTAGATAATTAAACAAAAAACATTATTACAAAAATATAAAACGAAAAAATTTAATTTAATTAATTAATAAATATAATAAATAATTTTACAATTTTACAATTTATAAAATAATTAATAGGTATATTAATAGCTATATTAATATTTCAATTAGAATTAGTGTTTTGGCATATTTTTTTAATATTATTTAATTATTTGGTTTTTTTAATTAATTTATATAAATAAAAATTTAAAACTAAAACTATTAACATAAGCTTAAATAGGTTTTTAAAAAGAAATTAATAGTTTTAATTTTAATATAAGAAAAGGTATCCATTTTGGTATATTTACGAAAAATATATAAATAGAAGAATAATAAAATAAATTTTTTTAATAGTAAACAAAAAACTAAAAAACTAATTTTAATAATTTATATAATAATAATTTATTTTATAATATTTGGGTTAATATTATAATTATCAGATTTTTTTATATATTTATAATTTATTATTATATTATATATTTTATTTGTAATTATAATAATAGAAAGATATGCAAATAGAAAACAAAAAAGAATATCTTTTAATTAAAAAACCTAATAAATTTTTTTAATGTTTTTTTAATAATTATTAAAATTATATGGCTTTTTATTTAAATAATTAAAAAATAATATTAAAGATTTTAATTAAAATATATATTAATATTTTAAAACAAATAGCCTTTAATATATAAAAATTAGAATATAATGCTAAAATTAAATTAATATTATATTTTAATATACAAATATTTGCAAAAAGCTTTTTATAATTATATATTTGATAGAAAAAAACTTAAAATGCTTTTTTTGCTTTGTAAAGCCTAATATTAAATTAACATTATAAAAAATATTCAATAATCATAAAAAAATAACATAATAGTAATAAGCAAATTAGCAAAAAAAAAATTAAAATAAAAGATTTTTTTAAATAAAAATAATTTAAAAAATATATATTAATATATATTAAAGTTTTATAATATTATATTTAAATTCAAATAAACGTTTTTAAGGTCAAAAAACACTAATTATAATTAAAAACTTTATATAATTATTTTTTAATTGAATTTAGCTAATTATATTACTTTTTTAATATATATATTATATTCCATTTTAATAAAACAAATAATTATTATTTAAATATAAAAAAATAAATACTTTTACTACAAAAGTAAGTAATAAACTACTATTTTTATATATATTAAATTAAGCATACCCCTAAAAGCAAGGATTTTTAGAAAAATTGGTAATATAATCCAAATAGTTTTAGTTATATATATATTATATTGAAAATATATATAACAATTAATTTTTTATAGTTTAAGCTTTATTTTAAGCCTATTATAAAATTATTTAAATATTTTTTTATAAATATTTTTTAATTTCTATTAAAATATTTGGAAAATATTTGCAAAAAAGCATATTATATAAATAGCTCATATATACTAATTAAACTTTAATTATAAACTCTTTAAATTTTTTTTTTTTTTTTTTAATTTATTAATTATTATATTTTTGATTTTATTTTAATAAATATTTGGAAAAATTAACTATTAGTATAATATTTTAAATATTATTTATAATTATAATATAATTATAATTAGCCTTCTAATTTGCTATTACTATATACTAATTATAAATTTAAATTATATTAAAAACAATACTAAATATAATTAAAACTTTAGTAAAACTATAAATAAAACTTACGGTTTTAAATTAGCTTTTTTCCCCGCTGTTATACCAAATGGCATTTAATTCTATTATAGCTAAATTAATAGCTTTTAGTTTTATTAAATCTTTTTTTAAATAATAAATAAAAAAAACTAAAATTTTTATTTATTTATTTATTTATTTAATATTTTATAAATATTATTCATTAAAATAAATTTAATATAAACTTTGCCATTAAATTACTTTTTTTTAATTGATTATATAAAATATAAATAAATATAATAATTATTAGTTTAATTAAAAGCTTAAAAACTATTATATAATAAATTTGTTAATTAACTTAAAAAAAACTATAAATCATTAATTTTAATATATTAAAAACTATTAATAAAAAATATAAAAAATATAAAAAATCCAAAAAATATTATTAATTTTTATTTTTAAAAGCGCCGGCGGCATCGGCAATAGCAAAATTAGAATTAAAGTATTTTTAGATTAGATATATTAATTATAAAATTTATAAAATTTAAATTAAATATATAAAATACCTTTATTATTAAAATCAAAAAATTAATTTTTTGAGTTTTGATTTTTGATTTTTATGTTTTTTAAGCTTTGTCGAAAGCCTGCCAAACGGCGCGCCGTAAAGGATTGGGTAATTCCGGCGTATTGCCTATATCAGTATGCTACATTGCAATTGTTCGCTGAATGCATTGACAGGAGCGCCGGTCGCCAGTTCCATTTTTCTTTGAGAGAACCACTGGCGCAAGTTGCTGGGCATCGTCGACGGCGACGAACTTTTTGCGTCCTAGACCTGCCATGAGCATGTCAGGTATAACGCAAGGTTCTTACTAACAAGACATAATTATCTAAATGTCTCAGACGGTGAAACATTCAAATTCCTTGTCACGGCATGTATTCAATTCAGTCTGGCTTTTCGTATCGGTCGCAACCGGCCAAGAAAATCATCTGACAAGTATGGCAGGCAAAAGGGACAGAATAGGGCCAATTTTAGAAAATAGAACTATGCTATTTTATAATTATATTATTTTAAATTTTTATTATATAATACTTTCTTTAAAATATTAATTTTTTAAAATATTATAAAATTTAAATTAAAAATTAAAAAAATATATAAATCTAAAATTATTTATAAATTTTATAAATTTTTAATTATATATTAAATTATAATAAGAAAAAATAATTAAAAAAAACTTAAATTATTTATATAATTATATAATTATATATTTTAAATATTTTTTATTTTAAAATTATATATAATAAATATTATTTAAATAAATATAATATATTAAAATATTAAAATATTAAAAAATCATATAAAAAACTTTTAATTTATTAATATTAAAAAATATATATAATTATATAAATTTATATATTTTTTAATTAAATAATTATATAGATTCTTTTTTTATTAATAATATATAAAATAAATAAAAATTAAGTTTAAATTTTATAATCTATATTTACTTTTAGGTAAATAGCTAATATATATATTTTATTTTATTCCTTTATATTTACATTTATTTAAAAAAATAAAAAAATATTATTATTATTTATTAATTACCTATAAAAAGGGCTTTTATTTAAATTAATTATTATTTAATTTAAATAAAAAATGATTAAACGCAAAAAAGCAATTTAATATAAATAATAATTATTGCCCAGCGCAGCGGGCATTGCGGAGACTTATTGTCAATTGGATTACGTAATCTTAGTAATCTAGAGAATCGTCCAAAAGTATTCCGCTTTTTTTACTAAGCGAACCAGTAATCAATTCTGTTTTTTTTTTATTTATATATATATATTTATTTTAATTTGCTATATTATACTTAGCTATAATTTATAAAGTTTATTTTAAAAAATTTAATTTATAGTTTTAAATTAGCATATTTAAATGTTTTTTTTATATTTATAATAGCTTTAAAATTATATGTAATATAGCTCTTTAAAGTAGTAAACTAAATTTTAATGGGGTGACCGGGGGGGTAGAGAGTGGCCACGTGCCTGCAGTTTTGGCCCGCATGTGCCACTTCAGCCACTACGCCACTACGCCACTGCGCCACTGTACCACTTAGCCACTATAGCCACTACAGCTACTATAGCTATTATAATCCATATAAACTTATAACTTATAATAATAATAATAATGATAAAAGGTCCTAAGGGGTTTCCATAAAGTAAATAAAGTAAATTAAATAATAAATAATATATTTAATATTTAATAACTAAATTAATGTATATTTTTTTCTATATAATATATAATAAAACATGAATAAAAAACAATATTAAATTATTTTTTATTTTTATATAAAAACCTCTATTAATATTAATTCTTTTTTTGTAATTTAATTATTAATAAAATTTTATAATATAATATAATAAAACTAAAAAAACTAAAAATAATATTAATATTAAAAATAATAACTTTAAATAAATTTATAGTTTTAATTATTTTATAATAATAGTTTTAATAATAATTAAAAAATAATTTTAATATT
>QYSG01007225.1:0-33398 GCA_003988875.1 Lachnum nothofagi
CGCAACAGTATGACATTACGGTAGTGGTTGCGACCTCTGATGATAAAGCAGAAGTGTCGCTCACTTATTGGACTTCCATTATGGACGACGAGATGGCTCRGAACGTGGCTTATACATTTGCCGAAACTTTGCAAGTCTTGCTAAACAATGGCGAAAAGGAGGCCTTGAACCTCGATCTTACSACTAGCGCCGATATTGCGAAGACATTGGAGTGGAACGCCGGGYCAATGAATAAAATAGACGATTGCRTTCATCGTTTGTTTGAAAAGCAAGTCCTGGCGCAGCCTGATGCTCCCGCTATTGCTGGATGGGACGGCAATCTTAGCTACAGGGAACTCGATGACCTATCTACACGTCTATCACATTATCTCGCTGGTATCGGCGCCGGTTCCAAAACGCTGGTACCCATCTGCTTCGAAAAGTCCGTTTGGGCGATTGTTTCTATGATGGGTATTCTCAAAGCAGGAGCTGCRTATGTGGTGTTAGATCCTGCGCATCCTAAAGCTCGGTTACAACATATTGTRGCAGCGTCAGGATCCGCAATTATCCTGGCAAGTGCTACCCAGGCTAGCAAAATGGATGATATCGCGCCTCACATAGTCACYATTACGCGYAAGTCACTAGAAACCCACCCCAAGTCAAGTCGGCCCRTTCAAYCACATGTGCAACCAAATGATCCGGCCGTAGTTGTCTTTACTTCTGGCAGTACTGGAGTTCCAAAGGGTATAGTAATAGAGCATGCCTCACTATCGACTGCTCTACAGCATCTTGGAACAGCATTAGATATGCAGGGCAAGCGRGTGGTGCAGTTCTCTGCGTACACTTTTGAYCTAAGTGTGCTGGATATTATGGGATCGTTGATTCATGGTGCTTGTGTCTGTGTAATCTCAGAAGACGACCGCATGAACAATCTTCCTCAAGCAATGACTTCTATGGGGGTGACTTGGGCATGTCTCACTCCAACTGTGTTGAACATCCTAAACCCTGCGGAAGTGGCGTCRCTGAGAACTGTCATGTCGGCTGGTGAGATCCCTATGAGGGCGACTTTGGAGAAGTGGGTAAACGCCGTCGATTTTCATATCTGCTATGGACCAGCCGAGGCGACAATCTCCTGTACATGGAYCGGCAAGATTACAACAGATCTCGATGTTTCGAATATTGGGCGGCCGCTTTCCAGTCGCGTGTGGATTGTTGATCCCGATAATCACAACCACAGAGCACCAATTGGCCGCATCGGTGAAATGCTCATTGAAGGACCACTCGTGGCCCGAGGATACCTAGACGAGCCTGAGAAGACGGCTGATGCTTTTGTTTTCCCGTCATGGGCAAACACTATCGGCGTGGCACGTCGCATGTACAAGTCAGGTGACTTGGGCAAATTTAATCTGGATGGCTCGCTGAGCATCATCGGACGTAAAGATGCTCAAGTCAAGTTGCGTGGGCAGCGTATCGAGCTTGATGAAGTCACACACCACCTCTCACAGGAAGAGTATTTCAAACACCGCGCTGTGTTAATTCCTCAGAAAGGACCTTGCCAGCAAAAACTGGTCGCCGTCTTGGCACTTCATGACCCTCTATCCAGACAGASCAGTGCCATCGAAGTCGTGGGCCAAGCAGAGARAAATGACAGCCGCAAGAAAATAATACAGCTACAGGAACGGTTGTCAGACTCACTCCCGCCATACATGGTTCCAAATATCTGGCTTCTGGTTCAGACACTTCCCCTTACTACTTCAGGGAAGCTATCACAGAATGTCATCAAAAAGTGGGTCGAAACGTTGGATGAAGAGACTTACAGCAATGCGCTGGAAGATGGAGAGTCAGGTATATCCGCCTCCAAGCCTTCRAATGTGATCGAAGAGAAGCTACAAGGAGTTATTGGTCATGTACTCAACTTAGAGCCCGCAAAGGCYGCCCTTAATCGATCATTTTTGAGGCTCGGTGGGGACTCCATTACAGCGATGCAAGTGGCCACCAAAGCTCGCGCCGAAGGCCTCGAGCTCCGAATACGAGATATTCTCCAGAATAAAGCACTCTCGCAACTCGCTCTCCTGGCCAAGCYAGTCGTCACACCGGTTTCATTTGCTGGRGTTGAAAAGATTGAGGCTGAATTTTACTTCACYCCCGTCCAGCACTTTTACTTTGAAGTCTCGAACCAACAGCCAACGCAATTCAACCAAAGCTTTTTCCTCCGTCTAACGAAGAARCTYTCTGTGGAGCAAGTTAGACTAGCATTTGAGGCAATTGTGGAACGACATTCAATGCTGAGGGCGYGTTTCCRGCAGGGAGAAAATATGGRATGGAGACAGATTATTAAACAAGCCACTAAAGACTCTCACAGATTCAAGCACCACGACTCTGTGTCCGAGGATGGGATCTCTGCGATTCAAGGTTTAGCACAGAAGGGTCTTGATATTAGGAATGGCCCYATTTTCTCTGTTGACTTCCTTGAGACTGCAGACGGACAACAATATCTCTTCCTCGTGGCTCATCATTTAGTCATTGACTTGGTCTCGTGGAGAATCATTCTTCGGGACTTCGAGCAATTCATATCCTCCGGAAAGCAAGCTTCTGGAAAACCGTTGTCGTTTCAGACCTGGTCTACTTTACAGGCCGATTATGCCAAGCAATTGTCACCAACAGACGCACTTCCATATAAAGTGCCAAAGTCGGATTTGGGATACTGGGGTATGGATCATCAACAGAACGTATACGGCGATACAGATCGATGCTCTTTGAGATTGGATATGAAAAMGTCAATCTCCGTGATGGAGAAATGCAACGATGCTCTGAATACTGAGCCGGTCGAGATTCTTCTAGCTGCAACTATGTTTGCTTTCAACAAAGCGTTTGATGATCGCCCGGTTCCGCCGTTCTTTATCGAAGGTCATGGGAGAGAGCCTTGGACTCCGGAGCTTGATGTTTCTGAAACTGTCGGCTGGTTCACCACTATCCATCCAATTTTCTTTGCTATTGAAAAAGGGGAAGACTTCGTGCAAGCGGTACGGCGTACTAAGGATTCTCGAAGACTTGTCCCTGACAATGGACTACCATACTTTGCCTCAAGATATTTGACTAAAGGAGGTCGAAATACTTTTGGCCAGCACATGTCCATGGAGGTACTTTTCAACTATCTCGGAAAGTACCAGCAACTTGAAAGAAAGGATGCTCTCTTGCAAAGAGAAACACGAAACGACGGTTGGTCTACCGCTGATGTTGCTCCGGAGACCCCACGTCTTGCACTTTTTGAAATTGCAGTGACTATTGAGGAAGACCAGATTCATTTTGACATCGTGTTCAACAAGCGTATTACCAAAAGGAATGCAGTGGCAGACTGGACAAAGACCATCGGCCAGGTTCTTGGCGAGGCTGTTGGAAACCTCAACAACATGAGTCCGGAGAAGACGTTGAGCGATTTGCCACTACTTTCGCTCAATTATGAAAGTCTCAGGGCATTGATGGACCAACTTCCTGRGCTAGGGATTGACAGCATGATGAAAKTCGAAGAGGTGTATCCTTGTTCTCCGATGCAACAAGGGTTGTTACTGAACCAGCTCCAAAAACCCGGGTACTACGAAGTGAGCATGACCGCCGAGCTCGTTCCAGCTTCTTCCCCTATCGACACCGCTAAACTTATAACTGCCTGGCAAGCTGTTGTTGACCGGCATTCTGCACTTCGCACTGTCTTTATCAACAGCTTCACTGGTGATGATGCGGTATTTCAGCAACTGGTGCTCGTCAAACACACGCCGAATACTGTAATTTCAGAGAGCCACGATGATGATGCATTAGTCTTCTTCAAAAGTCTTGACAAGCTAGACTACATGGGAAGCCAGCCCCCTCATCGATTAGCAATCAGCCGAAGCCCCACAGGCAAAGTCTTTATTAAGCTTGATATAAGCCACGCTGTCATGGATGCCGTCTCCCTTGGGATTATGCTGGAAGACCTCCTCGATGGGTATGATGACAAGCTGAAGAATCAGCCAGCGCCGTTGTACCGCGACTACATCAAATATATCCAGGAACGTCCAAATGAGGACTCTAGAAGCTATTGGAAGAACTACCTCAATGGGCTTCGACCATCTTATTTCCCGAAAAYCCCAGAGGTGGTTGCTGCAAAGAGGGAGCTTCGATCAACAATAATAGATCTGGACTTAGAGCCAGCACAGCTGTCCGCTTTCTGCGATCAACATGGAACCACTCTACCCAACCTATTGAAGGTTATATGGGCTCTTGTTCTGAGACAGTACATTGGATCAGAGGAAGTGTGTTTTGGATCGTTGGTCTCAGGTCGTGACATCGATTTGCCTGGTATCAACGAAACAGTTGGACCTTTCGTCAACATGGTCGTGTCGCGGGTCAATGTTGCAGGAGATGTCTATGTATCCGATCTGATAGAGCGAATGCAATCGGAGTACGCAGAAGGAATCGAGCATCAACACCACCCTCTTGCACAGATACAACATGACCTTGGCTTAGCTGGAGAAGCGCTATTCAATACTATTATAACCGTCCAGCATGCTACGAGTGATGAGAAGCCAAAGCGCAGTTTTTCAGTCAACCGAATCGAAGGCTACGATCCCACTGAATATGACATCACGGTATACGCAGAGACTTCTGACTCTGATTGTTCCGTGACTTTGGCCTATTGGAGCACTAGTCTCTCGGAATGGCAGGCCGCCAATGTGGCCGGTACATTCGTGAAGGCGACTCGGGAGCTTCTAAAGAAGGAGCAAGTGAGAGACATGACTTTGCTAAGTTCCCGAGATCTCCATCAAGTGCTGGAGTGGAACTCCGCGGCTATTTACCCAACAGAGGCTTGCGTCTACGACTTAGTCAAGAAACGAACGGAGCTTAATGGGGAAGCACAAGCTATTTGCGCATGGGATGTTAGTTTCACCTACCATGAACTTGATCTCTTAGCCACGAAACTGGCGTACCGTTTGCTTGAGCTAGGGGCCACAATTGACAGCAAARTGCCAATCTGCTTCAAMAAATCTGGCTGGTCAATCGTTGCTCAGTTGGCTGTACTTAAGGCGGGTGGTGCCTGCGTTGCTCTTGATCCACTGCATCCGTTGCTGAGAGTTCGGGGGATCCTTGAGGAGATCGAAGCCACTGTGCTGCTTGCAGACGCTGCTGCTGAGGCTCGCCTTACTGGTCTGACTCGAAATACGCTCATCGTTGACCAGAACCTATTCGACAGCCTGCCTGCAAGCACACCACGCCCCAAGCACGTCTCTCCTCGATCCCATGACGTGGCTTTTGTCGTGTACACTTCAGGCAGTACGGGAAAGCCAAAAGGTGTTGTTCTCGAGCACAGATCGGTCTGCACCAGCATAGCTGCACATGCCAAGGTGCTCAGCACAGGTCCTCAAAGCCGGGTACTCCAGTTCGCCGCACATGTGTTCGATATTAGTATTCACGATGTGTTTACGACTCTCATACAAGGGGGGACCGTCTGCGTACCTTCCGAAGAAGAACGCGTTTCTGATTTGGCCGGTTTCATACGCAGGATGGGAGTCAATACAGCGTGTATTACACCCACCGTGGCAAATCTACTAAATCCAGCTGAGGTGCCCAGTTTGACAACTCTTATTTTAGCAGGCGAGGCAGTTACGGAACGTACAACGGCTATCTGGCGCCGTGTCAGCAATTTGTTCAATTGTTACGGCCCGGCTGAATGCAGTATCTTTGCTTCTTGCAACGGACAAGTTGGCAAACTGAACCGGGGTCCAGCCAATATTGGACATGGCTTGGCAAGCCATCTATGGGTCACAGAAATAGGTAACCATAACCGCCTAGCACCCCYAGGCTGCATTGGGGAATTGCTTATTGGAGGACCCCTCGTTGCGCGTGGTTATCTCAAGGACCCAAAGAAAACTTCGGAATCTTTTATTACGAACCCAGAGTGGAATAGAGATGCTATATCCGCTTTCAATTCCTTTTACAAGACTGGCGACCTTGTCCGGTATCAACCCGATGGGAGTCTCGAGTATGTAGGCCGCGCGGACTCACAGGTTAAGCTTCACGGACAACGTCTCGAACTTGGAGAACTGGAACATCATCTCCTGGCGTATAAGACTGTGAAAAAAGGAATAGCACTATTGCCGACCRCAGGCAGTACTAAGCAGCAAATTATAGCCATCGTGGCTCTGCAGAGTATTGGGAATAACACTGGGACTCTGCAACCAGTCGATGAGGAATTCAGGCGGGCGGCTTTCGCGGAGATCCCCAATCTCCGAAATTGGGTTGCTGAGAGAGTGCCTTCGTATATGACCCCCTCACTGTGGCTAGTGGTCGAAGATATTCCGTTGAATGCGTCCGGCAAGATCGATCGTGCGCTTGTCCGCCGCTGGATGGCTGAGATTGATCAGAAAACACTGTATGCTACTTCTGCAGCGGATGACAGTAATTCAGCGATGCCAGCCAGAGAGCCAACAACGGCAGCAGGGAAGATGCTCCATGCAGTTGTTTGCCAAGTCCTCAATCTTCCACGGGACAAAGTCGACATGGATCGATCATTCTTGCGGAGTGGCGGCGACTCGATATCTGCAATGCAAGTCGCTTCGAGGTCTCGCGCTGAAGGGTGGCAAGTGCGGGTACAAGATATTTTGCAAAGTAAATCTCTCGCAAAAGTAGCCCTTCTGTCGAAGCGTACGAAGCAAGAATCACTATCAAGAAGAGAAGACGTCAATACCATCTTCGACCTTTCGCCTATTCAACAGCTATATTTCAAGTTATCAGAACAGACGCCCACGCCCGCACGCTTTAATCAAAGCTTTTTCCTGCGYATATCCAGAAAAGTATCACCGGACATGATTTCCCGAGCAATCGAGGCTGTTGTCGGCCGACACTCTATGTTGCGAGCTCGATTYAGATGCCAAGGTGGGGTCTGGAAACAGCTAGTCCTGCCGGTGGCGAAGGAAGTATATCGGTTCACGGTCCATGAGAGCTGTGACAACGATGCAACACATAGCATCTTGAGTTCCAGTCAGACTGCTCTTGATATTGTTGACGGACCCGTATTTGTGGCCAATCTACTTGAATCGTCAAACGACGCAACGCAGTTACTGTTCTTAGTAGCTCACCATCTTGTTGTTGATCTCGTATCATGGCGGATTGTCTTGCAGGATTTGGAATATTTCATCGACACGGGGACGCTTCCTGTCGAAAAGCCCTTGCCCTTCCAAGTATCAACCGAGCTTCAATCAAAATACATCCAGGAGCAACAGCCAGCTCCTTCAGACGTCTTGCCTTATCACGTGCTCGAGGCTGACTACGACTATTGGGGAATGGAAGGAAAGACCAATGTTTATGGTGATACACGAACGCAAAGCTTCTTACTCGACACACTAGCGACTTCACAACTACTCGGCAGCTGTAATGAGGCACTGGGGACTGATCCCGTTGATATCTTCCTGGGCGTTCTCCTTAGGTCCTTTAGGCAAATCTTCCACGATCGAAGCGTACCTGCGATCTTCACTGAGGGACACGGAAGAGAACAGTGGAACCCGGATGTTGACGTCTCAGACGTTGTTGGATGGTTTACAACGATGACTCCAATTCAGACAGATCTCCAAGAAGCAGACGAGATTACGCATTCTATAAGACTCATGAAAGACACTCGACGCAAAATTCCTCTTCGTGGCTGGGCTTACTTTATGGCGCGCCTCCTTACCGAGGATGGTAGACGGGYCTTTGAGAAGCATTGGCCCATGGAAGTGCTCTTCAATTACTTGGGGCAGTACCAATCTCTAGAGCGGAATGACAGCTTGTTTACATTGGAGAGCAAATCTTTCGATAAGGGTCAGATATCCGACGTCTCCATGGACACTCCCCGTCTTGCGCTTCTCGAGATTTCGGTATCTGTCTACGACGGACAAATACGACTCGACTGTATGTACAATGTGCATATGACTAAACAGGAGCAGCTGCGTGAGTGGCTTGAGGCTTGCGAGCGAATGCTGTACGATGCRTCACGGGAACTTGCAAGCATGCCAGTCGAGCGCACCCTTAGTGACTTCCMATTGCTGCCAAYACTCGACTACACCGGCCTTGCCAAGCTCAAAAACACCACACTACCACAGATCGGGGTCACTAGTTTCGCAGATATCGAAGATATCTATCCCTGTTCGCCGATGCAAATTGGTCTGCTCCTTGATCAGAGTCACAATACCAGCAATTATAAGCTTCAGTTCATATACGAAGTTTTAACAACCAAGGCAAGCCTGGATATTGTCCGCCTGGTAGAAGCATGGCAGACAGTCGTTGATCGACACGCATCGTTACGATCAATTTTTATCGACTCTRTCTCAAATCCAGATGTACCGTTTGAGCAGCTCGTCCTTGCACACCATATTTGTCAGGTAAAACGCGTCCAATGCGAAGATCCCGATGCTTTGGCTGTTCTTGCAAATCTTCCGCCATTCGAGCACCAGAGCAACCAACCACTACATAGAATGACAATATGCCAGTCGTCATTTGGGAAGACGCACATCCAATTGGAATTGAGCCATGCAATCACAGACGCAGCGTCTGTGTCGGTAATGCTTCGCGACCTGGCAAAAACCTACGAGGGTTCTCTGACTATGGAGACAAGGGCCCAATATAGTGATTACATTCAGTTCCTCCAAAAGAAATCAGACGGTTCGTCACTTAGCTACTGGAAGGCATACCTTGGCGGTGCCGAGCCGTGTTATTTCCCGACTGAGCCGGAGTCTGCTAAAAATCACCCGAAGGAGCTTCGATCAATGTCAATTGATCTTGACTTCCCACAAGACCACCTCGCTTCATTCTGTAGACGACATGAAGTGACAGTGCCTAGTATAATCAAGGCAGCATGGGCACTGACTCTACGCATTTATACGCGGTCAGAGAAGGTTTTCTTCGGTTCTTTGGCATCTGGACGAGACATTGTACTTGATGGAGTCAGTGATATTGTCGGACCATTGATTAATATGCTTGTCTGTGGTTGTGATATGACCGGATCTATAACCTCCGCAGAGCTTGTGAAGAAAATTCAGAATGACTACGCGGCCAGCATCGACCACCAACACTGCTCATTAGCTCAAGTGCAGCATGAACTCAACCTGGGCGAACAATCTCTCTTCAATACCATTATGTCGATTCAGAGACGCCCAACAAGTGATATTGAGAATACGCCTTCCGAACTTTCGTTCAGTCCAATTAAAGGTCACGATCCCACGGAGTACGATATCACAGTTGTAGCGGAGACCTCTGATTCGGATGTAGTGGTTAATATCAACTACTGGAACACTAGTCTTTCAGAGTGGCGGGCAAAGTCGGTGGCAGCCACGTTCAAGAAATCGATGCACGAATTATTGAGAAATGAGCAACGGCAAGTAAGCCAACTAAACTTGGTCGCTGAGGAGAACCTCAAGCAGATGGTTGAGTGGCAGGAAAATCATGTCGAACAGCCCGCCAACTGCGTGCACAGCTTAATCCAACGCCAAGCTGAAGACCGGCCACAGGCACATGCGATTGATGCTTGGGATTTAAGTCTCACATATAAAGAGCTCGACGAGTTATCTGATCGATTAGCTTGTTATTTGATCAAGCTTGGAGCCAAGGCTGAAGACAAAATCCCGGTGTCTTTTGAGAAATCAGGCTGGGCCATTGTTGCTATGATAGCTGTGTTTAAAGCTGGCTGCGCTTATGTACCCTTGGATCCAGCTCTACCAGATGCTCGTCGCCTTGATTTTGCTGAGCAGGTCAATGCTCGTATCATATTRGCTTCACCAACGGYCGCAAAATTCTGGAGCGCCGGTTCTCCGAATATAACAACTTTAGAAGTGTCTCTAGACATTTTCAGGCTCCTACCTTCGATCGACAAATACTTCAAGCCGCCTGTATCGCCCAAGAACCTCGCATATGTATTTTTCACGTCCGGAAGTACTGGCAGACCCAAAGGTGTAATGATCGAGCACGCTGCGATATGCCACAGTTGCTTAGCATATGGGAACATTGCCAATTTCAACTCTGGCACGCGAACTATTCAATTTTCATCCTATGGCTTTGACGCTTCTATTCTTGAAACACTCAGCCCGTTGATCTACGGTGGCACGGTCTGTGTGCCTTCCGAATCAGATCGCATGAACGATCTAGTAGGCGTTATCAATAGATTCAGCGTCAATTGGTTATTTTCCACTCCTACCGTTATCCGGCTGCTGCGCCCTGTTGATATACCTACCGTCAAAACTTTGTTTGTCGGTGGAGAGGCTATGGGGCAAGACATTGTTGAAACGTGGGCTCCAAATGTCAACCTTATACAAGGATACGGTCCAACAGAAGCATCCGTAATCTGCATCTCAGCGCCAATGATGTCTCCAGAATTGTCCGCGAAAAACATCGGAAAAACCATGGGATGCAGAGCATGGGTGGTTGATCCATCGAATCACGGCATTTTGCTTCCTCTCGGCGCTGTTGGCGAGTTGCTCATCGAAGGCAAACATCTTTCCAGGGGCTATCTCAATGATCGGGAGAAGACTGCCATGTCATTTCTTGAAAATCCGGTCTGGACTGCGAATGACGGATTCCATGGTCTTCGTCGTATGTACAAGACAGGCGACTTGGTACGCTATAATTCGGACGGTTCCCTTGACTACGTGGGCAGAAAAGATACACAGGTGAAAATGCGGGGTCAACGCTTGGAACTTGGAGAAATCGAGAGCGCAATCAAAAGATCGTCACAAGATATATCCGACGTCGTGGTAGACTTGGCATCACATGCAACCCGCCCACAAGGCGTCTTGGTTGCTTTTATATTGCAGGGCCGAGTCTCGCAGCATCAGAACGACGTCGGCGACAATCTATTACCAATGACAGATGGGCTCGTCGATGACATGACTGCCTTGTCCAAATCACTCCACAAGTTGTTGCCCTCTTACATGGTCCCTTCRATGTACGTCATACTTCAGAGCATCCCGCTCAACGTCTCTGGCAAGGCCGATCGCCGGTTCCTTCGCGAGCTAGTCAAGAGATTCACAACGGATCAAGTGAAAGACTACTCCTTAGCTCGTTTACAGAAGCAACTACCAACAAATGAAGAGTCGAAGGAACTGGCACGTCTGTGGCTGAGGGTTTTGAACATTGAAGACGACTCGATCGGAGCAAACGACAGCTTCTTCCGCTTAGGAGGAGATTCGATGAGGGCAATGAAACTGGTTTCAATCGCACGAGAATCGAATGTCTCGCTGACTGTAGCTGATATCTTCAAGTACCCTGTTCTGGAGGATATGGCAAAAGCTATGGGTAGAGCTGATACCGTGTCGCAACATGTACAAGAGCCCGTTGATCCGGAATTGGTGTCCCTGCAACCAGAGAAAACACTCGGCAATTTCCCGCAGATGTCTCTTAACGATGAGGAATTGCAACAACTTGAAAAGGAGGTACTGCCTCGCCTCGGACTGGAGAGTATGGCCGACATCGAAGATATCTACCCTTGCTCGCCAGTTCAAGATGGTATTCTTCTCAATCAGCAAGCCCAGGCAAGCAGCAACTATGAGATGAAGCTTGTGTTCAAGGCTTCCAGTTCCGGAGGCCCGGTCAATGCTATTCGAATAGTGGAAGCCTGGAAAGCTATTGTCTATCGCCATTCGATTCTTCGCACGCTTTTCGTAGAGGGCATTGCCACGAAGAGTAAATATTTCGATCAATTAGTACTCAAAAATGTTCGGCCGGACATTAGCATTGTCGCGTGTAGTGACTCGAACGTGATGGAACAAATCTCATCCCGAGAACCACTTGATTACAATGAGACTAGACTTTGGCATCGTCTCACAGTGTACCAGACGGTCTCTGGGAACATATTCTTGRCTCTCGATATCAACCATGCGTTGATTGATGCAGTCTCATTGATTGTGCTCAGGCGCGAGCTCGCTTTGGGATATGACTTGAAACTCAAGTCAAAACCCCTACAATACGGCGATTACATCGGATTCGTGCGAGAACGACCTCGTGATGTCGCGATAGACTACTGGAAGAAGTACTTGTCGGGAATCGAAGCATGTTTATTGCCTACGACTGATGCCAGCTCCGGAACAAAATTACTGCGTCATATTCGCGTTGACTGGCCCAGAAATCCCAAAAGACTGCAACAGCTTTGCATCCGACATGGATCAACCATGGCTAATATTGTAAAAGTTGTCTGGGGTCTTGTCCTTGCGGCATACACAGGCTCGAATGATTGCTGTTTTGGATCGGTGGTTTCAGGGCGACATTTTAACCTCGATGGTATTGAAGATGCTGTTGGTCCTTTCATTAATCTGCTRGTATGCCGTTTGAATCTCAATAGAGATCTTCTACTCCAAGATGTCATCGAAATAGTCCAAGCAGACTATGGTAATGGATTGGAACACCAGAATACCTCACTCGCTGAATTACAGCACGCCCTGGGTCTAGGAAGCCGTGCTCTTTTCAACACAGTTATGACAATTTCGCAAATAACAGAGCAGTCAAATTATGACGACAAGCCGACGATCTCATTCGAGCAACTTCAATCACATGGTCCTACCGAGGTAAGTTTCCCTACTGAACGTCCCTTTCACGCTGGCTAACGTCAACACAGTATGATATGGCTGTCAATGTCGAGACATCCGAAGGAGATGCAGAAATATTTCTCAGTTACTGGAGTACCAGCTTCTCAGACTGGCAAGCAGAGAACATCGCAAGTACGTTCGGCAAACTGATGGAGGATCTACCAACAATGGTTGGGTCGAGTATCGGACAACTCAATACCCTGAGTACGCGAGACTGGCAACAAATCAACACCTGGAATGATAAAACCGAGCTTGATTATATTGATGCTTGCGTGCACGAGACCTTTGCAGCACAGGCACAGAAATCGCCGGACAAAGAGGCAATCACCGCCTGGGACATTGAGCTCAATTATCGTCAAGTTGATAAACTATCAAGTCTCCTAGCTGAACACCTTGTCACCAGACTAGGTGTTCTGCCTGAACACAAAATACCTKTTGTGTTTGAGAAATCAGGTTGGACAATTATCGCGATGTTGGCGGTGATGAAATCTGGAGCTGCCTTTGTGCCACTCGATCCCGACCATCCTGCTGAGCGGAAGAAATACATAGTCTCGGACTTGGAAGCAAAGCTGATCCTATGTTCTCCAACGTACTCTGGTATCTGCGAGCCTCTTGGACGGTCTTTCGTGGTGAGCTCGTCTACCATACACGCTCTGGAGAAAGGGTCCGAAATGCCATTGCCTAAGGCCAAGAGCAGCAATGCAGCCTACATACTATACACCTCAGGTACTACCGGCTTACCCAAGGGCACAATCATCGAACATGGGGCCTATTGCAGTGCGGTTGTCGGTCACGCGGAGGCCCTAGGTATTCAATCATCCAGCCGCGTATTCCAGTTTGCATCGTATTCGTTTGACGCCAGCATACTCGAGATCTTCACTACTCTTATGATTGGGGGATGTGTTTGTGTTCCTGACTCACAGGCACGTGAAGCAGACATCGCTGGCTTTATAACGCGAAATAACATTAGTTGGACGCTTCTCACACCATCTATTGCGTCAACGATCGATCCTGCTACCGTGCCAACYCTGAAGACGCTTGCTTTAGGAGGGGAGGCTATGTCGGCTAGCCATATCGCTACTTGGTCAGATGCTCTTCAACTTGTTAATGCATACGGTCCCACTGAGTGCTCAGTGGTTGCTTCCGTTAATAGCAGGGTTCTCAAGGACAGCAGTCCCGCCAACATCGGACACGCGATTGGGCGATGTTGGGTCGTCGACAACCGGGATTCTAACCAGCTTGTACCAGTAGGCGCCTCTGGTGAACTCGTCATGGAAGGACCAACACTGGCCCGCAGTTATCTGAACGAACCAGGGAAGACTGCTGCTGCTTTTATCAGTAATCCGACCTGGGCCGCCACAGGCGAGAAAGAAGGATACCATCGACGATTCTATAAGACTGGAGACCTCGTCCGATATAATGCAGATGGTACTCTACGTATTCTCGGCCGCAAAGATAATCAGATTAAGCTTCACGGCCAGCGTCTCGAAATTGGGGAGATTGAACACCACCTTGCGAATGATGACTCTGTCCATACTGCCGTTGTATCATTACCAAAGAGTGGGCCATCTAAACAGCGGTTGGTGGCTGTGGTTACCCTGGACAGGATGAGAGCACAACCAAACAGAGCGATACTCGCTCCGTTGGGAGATGAAGACAAAAAGCAGTCAGCGTCACTAGTGGCAGAAATTGAGACCCGACTCGGAAACCACGTTCCTTCGTACATGGTGCCTACGACTTGGTTGGTGGTACAAGCAATTCCATTAAATACTYCCGGGAAGCTGGACCGTACCAAGGTCGGACGATGGCTAGAAACAATGGATGATGCCACTTATAATGGTYCGATTGTGGATGGAAATGCGTCAAAAGACACTCAGAGTATGCCAGTGACTGCCATGGAACGTACGCTTCAAAACATATTGAGCCAAGTGCTCAATGTGCTCCCCGCAAAGATTGCTATGAACCAATCTTTCCTCAAATTAGGCGGTGACTCGATTACAGCAATGCTGGTGTCATCAAAATGTCGATCACAAAGCATCCGCCTTCGCCTACAGGACATTTTGCGAAGTAAGACAATTACAAATTTGGCGCTTGCTGCCAGCAATACTTCACAATCTTCGACTCTGATGCATGAGGTATTCGATGAGCCATTTGAATTGTCTCCAATCCAACAGCTTTACTTCGAGAATGGCAATCAAAAGCYGACACAGTTCAATCAGAGTTTCTATTTGCGATTGACAAAACCGATCGAAGCTGAACGTGTAGCTCGGGCCATTGAGAGCATTGTTCGGCAACACTCCATGCTCCGCGCTAGATTTCATAGAACGGCAACAGGTACCTGGACCCAAACAGTCGGTAGAGAAATCTCAGGTTCATATAGATTTACGGACCACCGAATAAACAACACAAATTCGGCTGCTGACATACTCCTGGCTAGCCAACAAGGTCTTGATGTCCAGAATGGGCCTGTATTTGCCGTTGACTTGCTTGAGGGTTTCAAGGATGGAGAACAGCGAGTCTCCATGGTCGCTCACCACCTGGTCATAGATCTTGTTTCGTGGCGAATTATTCTCAGCGATCTAGAGCAGCTCCTTGAGTCAGACACTCTCGCCTCCTCGAGCCCCACTCCCTTCCAGATCTGGGCAAAGATGCAGGAAGAGCAGACTCAGAAGCTTGACCCAACCAAGTTGCTCCCATTTGACGTTCATCCAGCTGATTATGACTACTGGGGAATGGGTGCTCGTCCGAACTTGTACGGGGACACAAAACAAGATAGCTTCATTATGGATGAAACTACCTCTGCGCTGATTCTCGGACAGTGCCGYGAAGCCCTCAATACAGACCCTCTCGACATTTTCATGGGATCGATGTTATATGCATTCTCCCGGGTTTTCTCTGATCGACTGCCTCTTCCTATTTTTAACGAAACTCATGGTAGAGAGTCATCGAACAGAGAGATTGATGTCTCGTCGACAGTCGGATGGTTCACATCAATGGCGCCAATCCAGGTTGCCGATGCCAAATCCAACCTGATACATATAATCCGGCAGGTCAAGGATACACGACATAGTTTGTTGGGGAGTGGACAATCGTACTTCAACTACAGGTACTTGAGCGCTGAAGGGAAAGACAGGTTTAAAAAGCACTGGCCAATAGAATTGCTTTTTAACTACATGGGTCTATACCAGCAGCTTGAACGCCAGGATGCCTTACTCCAGCCGGAAGTAAAGGATGACTCCATGAAGCTACTGAGCGATGTAGGCCSAGACGTGAACCGGATGGCCCTATTTGAGGTTTCAGCGGTTGTAGTCCAAGGACAAGTGCAGTTCATCTTCCTCTACAATCGTTACATGGCTCGTGGATCTGCCATTACGCAATGGATACGAGAAACCGAGCACGCTTTATACGAGGCCGCCAGGAATCTATCACAGATGAAACCCGAGAAAACTTTGGGAGACTTTCCACTTTTGCCATTGACGTATTCGGGCCTTGCACGGCTGAAAGACGAGCTAGTTCCAGCATCAGGGCTTGCAGACCTCAGTGAGATCGAGGACATATACCCTTGTTCAGCTTTACAGGAGGGACTGCTGCTCACCCAGAGTATGTCGACAGAAAACTATAAAGTGCACTTCAGTTTCAAGGTTACTTCGAGAACACACGGATTTATTGATGCTGCTCAGCTTGCAGAAGGCTGGCAGCAAGTTGTGGATAGGCATCCAATTCTCCGAACCGTGTTTATTGATAGTATTTCGGAACGGGAAAGCTTGATCGAACAAATGGTTCTCGCTCGGCATACTGCAGACATAAAGCACGTTTTGTCCCAAGAAACAGACGGCGCAACTGCTCTTCAAAATCTGGAGGCTGTGGTCTATAAGCAGTCGCAACCACCACATCGTTTTACTGTCTTGGAAACATCGGAACACAGGATCTACATCAAGATTGAGCTGAGCCATASCATTATGGATGCTGGTTCTATGACTATATTGCTGCGCGATCTGGCTCTTGCGTACAGGGATGAGCTTCCAGCTGTCCCTGCAGTGAAGTATAGCAAGTACATCGAGTACTTGGAAAAAATCCCCATGAACCAAGCACTCGGCTATTGGGAGTCCTATCTCGCTGACATTGAGCCATGCCATCTACCCTCTATGCCTGATAAGAACGCCGGAAATGAGAAGGTGCTCAACTCTATCAAGCTCGACCTGGCACCGGACACATCCTTGCTCAGTGAATTTAGTCTCAAGTATGGAATAACCACGGTTACCATTATCAAGACAGTTTGGGCACTAGTATTACGAGCATATACTGGAAGCGATCAAGTCTGCTTTGGATCTCTGGCTTATGGCCGAGACATTCCTCTTGAAGATGTTGACGAGATTGTTGGTCCCATTATCAATATGCTTGTTTCCCGAGTCAACATGACAAGCGAGGCTAAGGTTTATGAAGTTTTGCAGCAAATTCAGAAGGATTATATTGAGAGTCTAGAGTACCAACACTGCTCTCTTGCAAGGATCAAAAATAAGCTCCAGCTTGGCGACAGTTCACTATTCAATACGATGGTCACAGTAGTTTCCGGGAAGGGTGAGGGTGAAGTGGCTGACCTGTCCTTCGAAAAGCTTTCTGGGTCGGACCCAACAGAGGTAAGGGAACATTTGGCAGGGAATTCTGAGATCTCTGAGTTGCTAAAAATTTACAGTATGACATGGCTGTCTATGGAACCATGACGGACGATTCAGTTGAGATATCCATGAGCTATTGGAATTCGAAGCTATCAGATTGGCAAGCGACGAATATTGCGAACACATTCAGTACGGCCTTCCATAACATCCTGAAGAATGGCGATACCACATTGAAAGAACTCGACATGTGCAGCACACGTAGCGAGGAATTGATCTATTCCTGGAACGATGCGTACCCAGAAGAGGTTATTCTCGACTCTACTTTACACGCGGAGTTCGAACAGCAAGCACAAAAAACCCCTGACGCTAATGCAGTTCAGTGCTGGGACATGACACTCACCTATGGCCAGCTGGATACTCTGTCTACCAAGCTATCACATTATCTCCGCCAAGCTTTCAATATAGGACCCGAAGTTCTAGTGCCGTTTTGTGTCGAGAAGTCAGCACTGGCATTCGTCGTGATGCTTGGCATACTCAAAGCTGGCGGCGCTTGTGTTCCTCTCAATCTTAATCATCCAATTCAGCAGATCGAACGAATCATGAAGGATTGCAATCCTCCAGTGATTCTTGTTTCCGCAGCTCAAACCCACATCTTCGAGACCATAGAAGCTCCGCTTCAACAATTATCGTATTCTATGGTGCAAAATTTGCCTAAACACCCACCGGTTTCAATTGGGGGACCTGAAAACGCTGCTTTTATCTTCTACACCTCCGGTAGTACTGGACAACCCAAAGGAGTCATCCAAGAGCACGGTGCTCTTTGCACAACTCTTCGCGGTATGGGAGAATCTTTGKGCTATACTTCCATTGCGAAGGTGTTCCAATTTTCTGCCTATGCATTTGATGTCAGCGTCGGAGATATCTTTGGGACATTCCTGTACGGAGGATGTCTCTGTGTACCTTCCGAGGAACAAAGAACGGACGATCTCACGGGAGCCATGAAGACTATGGGGGTTACCCATGCCTCACTTACGCCCACAGTTGCAAGGACGCTTCGCCCAAAGGACCTACCGAACTTAAGAAGTCTCAATTTGGGAGGTGAGGCACTCACGCAGGATGTTCGAGAAATGTGGGATGGTCGTGTTTCACTCGTCAATATGTACGGTATTACAGAGTGTACTGTGTGGTCAACGAAAGCCCATATCCAGGGGCAGCATACTGACACCGGAAACATTGGACGCACGTTCGTGGACCGCGGTTGGATCGTGGATGCTACCAACTATAACAAACTGGCACCAGTAGGCGCTGTTGGAGAGCTCATGATCGAAGGCTCAACTATCGCACGCGGATACCTTCATAACCAGGCGAAGACGGATTCGGTGTTCCTGAAAGACCTTTCTTGGATGAAGAAAACTGGTAAAGCCCGTGGAAAGCACATCTACGCTACAGGAGATCTCGTGYGCTACAATTCAGACGGGAGCTTCACCTACATGACAAGAAAGGACACCCAAGTCAAGATCAACGGACAGAGAATTGAGCTTGGCCAGATAGAGCACGAGCTGAAAGCCGAACTACCCATCGTTGATGACCTAACTATAGAGCAGATCAAAGTGGACGGCAGCAGAGACCGCAAAGTTCTCGCAGCGTTCTTCACTTCTGCTGGAGATAACATCTCATCAGAACAACAGGTAGACGCGCTACCTCTTGAATCAGAAACCAGACAAACATTTCTCGATGCCCAGGAGAAACTCGAAGAGACCTTATCTTCCTTCATGGTCCCATCAATCTACATCCCAATCACAAGGATGCCCTGGACCATCTCCAACAAGATGGACCGACGAGCCCTTCGCCAACTAGCTGCCAGTTTGTCACCCTCACAGCTGACACTCTACTCACTACTCGAGGCCGGCCAAGCAATAAAAGCGCCATCCACGCATACGGAGCTTATTYTACAGCAGCTGTGGGGAGAGGTGCTCGGGGTACCACTCGAGCATATCGGGGCAGATCACAGCTTCCTGCGTCTTGGAGGAGACTCACTTGGTGCGATGAAACTTTCGGCTGCTCTCAGAGCTAGAAATCTTGCGCTGCCTGTTGTGAATATCTTGAAGTATCCGAAGCTGGCACAGATGGCGAAAGTGGTAACAGAGTTGGATGTTAGTCAAGAAATGACAGAGGCGGCACCGTTTTCCATGCTCGAGGAGGATGGTGATGTTTTGGATGATATCTTGGATGATCTAGAACTTTAGTGGTAGATTCTTTGTAGTCGTTTTGGTCTGGTTATTTGATATGAGGTTTTATTTTGTCGTGGGCTGGCGTATTGCTTTATTTCTTTGGAGTTAAAATCGCTCTTCTCATTTTAGTTTGCCATTTTATGCATGACTTAGAGTAATATATGACTTGAAGCTTACAAATTTTCAATTCCCGAAAGCCATTTAATTCGCGATCTTGGACATATATTTGTTGCTGACTTAGATGAGATATTCTAGAAAAATGCTTGCTGCTTCCCTCATTGTACATTTGAACAAAGATCCGATTTTGAAAATCGTTACACAGAACGGTAATTGACTCGATCCGCACCATTATAAATATAAATAACTTGATCTGCACTGTTTTATAAATAATAACTTAATCTATATTATTTTTTTTATTAATTTAAATATAATATATATATAAAAATAAAAAACTTTTAAATTTATAAAAAACATCAAATGAAATTTTAAAATATAATAATATAATAAATATATTAAAAATAAAATGCTATATAGGCAGAAAGTAAGGTTATTTAGAGATGCTGACTAAGTATATCATGTGACTATGCGCCAGAACTCCAATATATTAAATTTTTAAATATAAATATTTTAATTTTTAAAATATAGTTTTTAAAATAATTATTAGTTTTATTTAAAGATTTTTAATATTAATAAATAAAAGCTTATTATTATAAATATATTATAATAAAATAAATCGATTTGCATATAATCAAATATGTAATTATATTGGTTTTATATAAATTGCAAATAATTTTATTTTTTTAATAATATAAATAAAATTATATTTAATATTTAGTTTTTTAATTGGATTTTAAATAAAACTATTTATATATTAAATTCTATTAGAGAATTAATTTTTTTTTGGCTTTATATAATATATATAAATTTAAATATTAAATTTCAAAATATAAATTAATAAAAATAAAGCTATTCCTAAGTTTTGGGAATGGCAAATAGAATTACTAAGCAGATTTTTAATTTTAAAATTAAAAATATTATATATTATTTTTCCCAAAAAGGAAAAAATGAAGCTATTCCGAAAAAAAGGTGCGGATCCAGTTATTTTTTATAAAACAGTGCGGATCCAGTCATTAAAATTTATAATGGTGCGGATCGAGTCAATAACCGTACATAGAAAGATGTGCTAATTTCAAAAGTTTCACAGTAGTACAGAAMTTTATTGAAGCCAAAAAGGCTATGAAAGAATTCTAAGATGAAATGAGATGATTTGACAAAGGAGAGAAGGGGGTGGCGGTTCCAAATGTCAAGTGTACGCTGAGCAATTCCATGAGCTCTTTCAATGACAACAATAGTCACGATTCTCAAAGCCATGGAAGGGTGTTTTCAATGCAATATTTCCTCATCGATTTTGAATTTCTAGCTATAACCAGTTCAAGACTATCCTCTGCTTCCCTTTTCTATCAACATACGTTTCCGAGTCCCGCTCTCGCTCCACATTTGCCTTACTTGCCGGCGGCCTATTTATCCAGATCGAGCTCACCCCATTATTCTGTGCCTTTTGAGCCGTTTTCGAGAGCGGTGGCAGAACTTCCAAATCTCGACTTTGCGCGGCGGAAACCCGCTTGCCAGGCCCCGCCGCCYAGCCTCTTCCCCTCTTCCCCTCCTCCAACCCACTCGCCACGTTCGCATTACTTCTCCTCGGGTTCCTTACACGCAGCACCTTGGGTCCCTCCAGCCCTTTCGCCATTTTCTGTAGGGCAGGCATGGCGTTACCGCCCGTCGAGCGCCACTGCAGCCACGCGGCGAGCAGGGCGTCGCGCTGGCCGTCGTCGTGGAAGAGCTGTGTGAGGTTGGATTGRCAGGCGGCGCTGGRGAGGTTTTGAGCGGTGTTGTCGAGGAGGGTGATGAATGATTCGACGAGGGCGGCGGATTCAGCCTGAGGAGGGGAGAGTTGAGTTAATGATTAGTTGGTGGTGGAGAGGGAAGGAGAATGTTACGCACTTGTTTTTCTGCGTTTATGGAGGTTGAGTGGGGTGGCGACGACTGCGGAGATGGACGACGATGGAGGGCCATGCTGGGTTGAGTAGTTGAGGATGATGCAACGAGAGATGAGATATGGTGTTGAACGATGATATACCCTATAATCTCGGACTTTTCATGCTATTACGAAGCGTCCAAAATTGATGATAGCAAGACGTCGTGGAAAGTATCTAGATAGACAGAACGTGTTTATCCCATCCTTTCGTCCCAGGCAGAATAAACTCAAACAGCGAAGGGGAACCGCAAAGACTATTCTAATGGGACCTGCTGGTGGGTTTAAAAATGCACACCGAACGCCATTGTTTTTGTTTGGCATCGCTTGCATCAAGGATGAAGTATCAACGATATGCGCGGCCCCACTATCACTATCTCCGTCAAAATCACYATGTACCTGATCGGCCTTACCTAGCATTAGAGGGGGAGGATTGTGAAGGCGCTTGGCTCTGGATGGAAAAGTCACGAGCTGTCAGATTCAACGAGTTTTGGTAGCGAGGCAGGAGTAAGTCAACCGCTTATTGTGCTGTAGTAAGCACTAACTGCAGAGCAGGTAAACGAAAAGGCGGTATCAGGAAATTTGTCATTCCTAATGATGAAAAAAACCTTGGCAAAATTACCCTTTTTGATCAAGTTCTTCAATGAGCATATCCCAAAAGCGATAATGTATTCTTGAAAAGGAAACTGTATTTAAATCCTTGCACCCTTGTACAAGGCTGTAAATTGGGCTTTGCAAGGATTAAACAAATGACTGTGTTAAAGTTTACTAACCTTACTTGGTAATATCAACAAAATACCAGTCTACAAATATTTTGGCCACGCGATATGCTAGGATCTACACCAGCCCATCGTATACTTGTAAGCTTACACTCGTCTACGAGCCCCTGCGTGCGCACATCTGCGCGGCGCCGAAAGTGCGGATCCGCAAGACMCACGAATGACATTATCCTATGGCATATTGAGAATGCCATTCCAATTCGGCACAATTGCATAAAGGAAAAGATCAACGACGCTTTCATCCAGAGAATCTGCACCATAAAAAATAGAAGTGATGGCAACTGCAGCAGGGTGCAAGGGTTCGGTTTACTGGAGAAGGAAATCCAACGGCATTTGAGCTAGAGTTGGCCGCGTGCCTGTACACTTCGCCTTTAGCTTCCCCGTCTCCAGCACACGGGCCGAGGGCAACGAGTATCGGGAAGTACGATGCATCTACCTGGGGAATTTCGTGCGCTGCAAGGGTCGGCTGAGGGAGCGTGAAATCAGCCTCCGCGTCATTGTACCCGGAGCAGCCTCTCCCACTCTCTCTGCAGCCGCCTCAATCCTTCTTCTGCAGGCGTACCGAGGCTGACGTGACTGCACGAGGGGAGGGGAAAGCGAGGAGTAAGTGCGGCTGTGGCTGCGGAGCTGCAGGMACACCCCCAATACCATTGCCGTAGATTACGTCTTTATGTGAGCTTAAAATTTTTTTCGTACGGAGATACGTTGTAGGTTACAAACCATTCAGCAACGACGCGTAGCACGAGACTCGTGCAACAACTTATCCACATTACGAGATGGAGGGTATTAGAAATGAGAGGGCGAAAGTGTGAGTCGGCCACGTTGAGCAGTGTGTTCACCTATGAATATTTTYATCATGGTCATTCAAATTGTGGTCTCTGCAGTCCACTTCAACCTTTTTTCAGTCTGTTTAAAGCTCTAACAGTCGCGCAGAGATTGGGCTTGTGATTCAGTAGCCAACTACGTCTCGATTGGTACCCACGAACTGTACCTTCGTGCCGCCGGTCCCAGTCCTCCAGGAAACCCCGTAGTAGTGGTGATTACAGGTCTCGGCGAGTCCAGCATCTCATGGACTGCTGTAGCGCGACATGTCTCCAGCTTCCAACGCATCTATACCTACGACCGGACCGGACTCGGYAAGAGCCACAGCGCGCCCGAGTCTCTAGCGGATGAGCCACGCAGCGCTCGCGCTATGGCCCAAGAGCTCTCGCAGCTCCTACAAGCGGCCCATATTCCCGGCCCGTATATCCTCGTCATGCACTCATACGGGTCGATTATCGGGCGAGAGTTCCTCGACCTACGGCCTGCGGACGTCGCGGGCATGGTGTTCGTCGAGGCTAACTCGGAGAGCAGCTACAAGGTGCGGCCGGAGAATCTAGTCGTCATGCTGTCGCTGATGCTGRAGGGCATGGATGAGCACGAGGTGACGGCCACGGATCGGCGACACAAGATGACGGCGGAGGAGTGGGCGGCGTTCAAGAGGGAGGAGCTGCTGGAGGAGCAGCAGCAGCATCGGAAGGCGGCCATGGCGGAGTATCTGGAGCTGGAAGGCAGCTGTGATGACCTGTCGGAGAAGATGCAGCTCGAGAAACGGGTTATGGGAGCGAAGCCCGTGAGCGTCGTCAAGGGCGAAGAGCTGAAAGACGTGCGCAAGGTGCTGGACGAGTCGGTTCAGAGAGGAACGGGCTTACCCGAGTATCATAGTGAGATCAGACGCTGGCTGACAATGGACGCGGAAGAGACACGTCTGCAGAGGGAAAATTTGCGCTTGTCGACTAACGCGCGGTTCACAAATGCGAGGTTGAGCGGACACGACGTTCATTTTACCGAGCCCGAGATCATTGTGGAGGAGATCAAGTGGATTTTGTCAGAGTGTAGAAAGAATGGCTAGAATATGGGGATGACTACTGTGGAGGACAACAGTACCTAAGGCGTTTGTGCCGCCAACCAACCAACCAACATGGCTGTCAGCTTCCGTCACAGCAGGTGACAATAGGCTAATGAGATGCCCACCCACCCTCGAAAGGAGGTAAGCGAGAGTATCACGTGACTACCCCTTTTCTTCGGCCCACCACCTTAGGAAGCCGGAAATGAAATGGAATTTCTTCCCCCTTCTCCCTCTACAGACATGTTTTTCAGCATATATTTTCAGCCTGTGTCTGATCTCACAGCAATACTCAGGTTTCGGTACCTGTGCCTTTCAGGGGGGCGGCCGGTGGCGAGGGGGGAGGCCTAAAAATTTAGCGCCTCAGCCTCGAATGTTGGGCTAAAGCCCGAAAGCCTCCTGCATGATTAGTTTCCCCGCGCTCCTGCTCCTGCCAATGCTCACCTTGCCCCGCGTCAGCTTCTCCGGCGCAATTGTGCACGCGTTTTGCTCCTGGTCGAGTAGTCAGGGGATGATGCGGATGATGYGGGTGTACTTCGGCGCATACACCATTTGATTTGTCCTCTTGATGGTATGCGGCGCGTCCTCGTAGTATTGGCATATTGCGCCATTTGTTGCTCGATGGTTGATGTTGAGCGGAGACACCGACCTTCGATTCGTAAAAGAGGCCTGAGGGGAGGCGGGCRGCATTGTCATCTCTAAAGAGCACTGTACTTGTAATGGCCCGCACTGACTGTATGCCTTGCCGGCGACATGACGATAGTATGCAGTATATTCAGCAAATTTTCTGTGGCATTTTTCCACTTCGTCAAAAACTTAGTTCATAATCAAGATTTGTGTCAAGGCATTTGCATAAATGCTAGTATTTGAAGATCCACGTGAAGCTATGCGCCCAAATCTGTGTGAATTCCTTGATAGATCGAACATTTTTCCACCCATGCCGCGCATTCGGGCCGCATCTTCACCAGCTTGGGCTCAATTTTCGTGGGCTCTTGATCTACATGCGGAAGTAGATGTGCTAGCACAGTACGTAGGATTGGGGGAAGCGAACAACAGTGCCACACCCGCTGCCACACCCGCTGCTAGCACCCGCTCTACACCGCAATGACGTCTCTGTCACATCTTYGGTGCTGCTAATGTCGCATGTAGCATGTGGAGAATAGAGCTACTGCATACTATTGAGCGCGTCTTGCAGCGAGGAAGCCGGCTGTGTGCAATGGTACGCTGCATCTTTTTGGATCACCCAATGATAATGCTGGAGGAAGTCTCGACGACTCTGCGTATGACGTCAGTTGGACTGTTTTCAGAAGTCAAGATCTGTTGTGGTCATGTCATGCTCAGGTTCCAGCAATGCAGCACTGCTCTGCCTGCTAGGTTGAGCTGAAGACTCAACTTTGCACGATGAGAATCACGACGGCTGTGTTACGGTTCTTGTGCTCTAGTGGGATTAGATAGGTCAGTYTATACATGTTCATTCTGTCCAAAGTGGGTCTACCGTCTCTGCGGCCCTCGCGGCGTCCTGTAGATGACCTGGTAGGTTTAAACTTCTGCCTTCCTCGCCCTATAATGACATATGYTAACGAACAGCCTAATGCTTGATAGGTCAACACCTAAGATCGTCATTGAAGAGCAGCTTGTATTTATCCAGTAAATGAAGCCTGCTTTAAACTTGGATCTCCTACCTTTAAGTACTGCACTGCGCCTTGGGCCTGCCCATCAAAGAAAACCTTTCAACCCCCTTCGCCACAGGGGTGAACGAGAGAACACCTCCCAATAATAAATACTTCTTCAACATTTTCGATAGACTTAATCAGCTTGCCAAGCATACCACATCAAGACCGTACATCTAGATTGCTTATCCAGACTAAGAGCGCTCATTATGGCCCGCCAACTCCACATGGAATACCACAACGGCCAACTCACCATCATAGACGACAGCTTGATGGCACCCGTTTACATCGGCAGCATCTCCATCGGCGGCTTCAGCGGGAAATCAGCCGTCGAGCTCTCGCGCGCCCCCATGGGCGCCAGCGGCGGCTTCCCCGTCGGCCGCATCACCTGGTCCTCGGGCACCGCGCGCTTCAACCTGACGCTAGCGTCGGGGCGCAGCGTGCCCATGAAGCACGGTCTCAACATCCTRAGCCGCAAGACAAAGCTGTCGACGTCGCAGGGTCAGCTGACGTGGAAGGGCGCCGGCGCGCTGCACACGAGCTTCAAGCTGGTGAACGAGGCGGCGACGAGCGTGGCGACCTTGGGGGACTTGCTGAATATCAGCCGGAGTAAATTGGGGAGTCTGCAGTTGATCGGCCCGGCGGGGCAGGATAGCGAGTTTATGGATGAGGTGGTGTTGAGTGCACTGGGGATGCTGATGCAGGAGAAGGCGACGGCGCTATCGGGGATTTTGTTTGGTATRGCGGCGGCTTAAATGTTGTTTGGGCTGTTCCCTTTCACCCTTTTTATTCTTTGCATGTGGATGAATCCAGAATTKTCTGCTGTTTGGACCCGCGAATTTCCGTCTYTCGATTCTCATTAGCACTTTTTTCCTTTTTCTTTTCATGATACACCAGGCGATTCCACTCGGGTTATGAGGCGCTGCTTTGAAGACTAGGTGTATGAAGACATGTTATTATATCGCTTATTCCACGGGTGACAATACTCCTCTCTCTATGTGCCTCCATCAAATTCTCTCTTCAATCTTTCTATCATACGATGTTGGATACTCTCATCAAGTTTTAAAAGTAAATGTCTTTGGTACTAGTAAAATTAAAAGGGCTTAGTGCAGATGATAAACATGCTGCTACGTCTTATATAAGGAAGATTGTATGTTGATTGTATATACCAGATAAAGCCACCAAATTGATTCGAGGTCTAGAAGATCGATTTCTCGTATTTCGAACGCTTTCGACTTAAATTTTGAGATGAGCCGATACGAACAGAGAGTGAAGTAGCCCACTCTCTTCTTGTACTGCACTGAGATAACTCTTTATAAAACGCAAAAATACAGTATATTTAACTATTTAAACTTACTCAGTAGTACAAACTTTCATCTACTTCAATCAACACTTAGGTTCACGTAATGGATCCGTAGCTCCTTGCGAAGGCCCTGTTGGTCTATGAACAAGACACAAGCGCCATTGTGGCACAAGTCTAACCCCCCCAAGATACTTCATAACAGAACCTGCCCGATTTGAAAGACATCTCTGACTAGAATATCGATTGTGTGCGCCGTAACATTGAGTTGCACCGCCTATCTAAGATAACATCCCCTGGCGCCTGCGCACAGCCAGCGCATAGTCAATTATACGCTCACCTCACCCCTCCCTTTTGGGTGTAACGAGCCGCTCCGTAATGATACGTCTATCTCAAGCGTTGATATCTTATTTGGTCCCACGAGACCGAAAAAGGGGGCTGGGCGACGTGTAGTGTTCCTTTATATCGATGTCGTGACCGGCGAGACTTTGTAGGCGTGGATCTGCTCATCGACTGCCTCGTTAGCTTGCTTTGAATATTTGAGATGTTTAAGGCTGAAAGATACTCGGATACCACTGCAKTATTAGGAGGAATGCCCATCTTTGCGGTTAGAGCCGCGGRCACCAGCTCTACTGTAGCTCCAGCGGGAGAATGAGTACTCTGACATTCTGCAACAATCAGACATTAGATATCAGATACCGATTACCGCTTGTCAAGCGTCGTAAATCTCAGGRTTGGACAGGCCTATGCCGTTSAGCTCTGCGGTTCCCCTCGCTCTTGTAGGACCTCGAGCCCGCCGCACATACCATGTCGTTCTCATRATGTGTCGTTCGTGGCGAACATCACGGTTATATCGACGGGRCATCTAAGTAAACTCTGTCCCAGAAAKAAGGAACCRGGCCAAGACTTCCGAGACGCGTAACGCCGAATTCTTGTTCCATTGTCCGAGGAGCACTTGTCCGGATCAGGGCCACCCGGGACGCTTCTTAATAAGGAAGGTGCAGAAGCGCGGCTGCACGATCTCGCGAGTTGTTGAGTAGTAAGCCAGCCCTGMTCAGCATCTTGCGTACTGCACGAGCGGAACGTGCAGCCAGGGAACGTCTTTGGGATTTCTAGATGCTGTTGTTCAACGTACCTGCAGTAGACAGTCATGTGATGAGTAGAACGTGAAACCCATCTCTGCGAGGACCGTTGCAAAAGTATATCTCTTGGTAGCACAGCAGTAGTATGAAGTGTGACAAATAGAAACAGTCTATTAAATTTRCATGGCTGCTTAACGTCTATGGCCCAAAGTAACCTAAAACCGGGTGGCCTGCCACGTAACTCCATCTTTGAGTATTGAACCAGAAGTTGTGTTCATTCCCGTAGTAGTAGATATCTCTCCATTGTCAAAGAGGATGATACCGTGAWTGATAGATCTTTCACTTTTCAAACCTTCAAACTTCAGTCATTCGCTCTATTATCAGCGCCGTGGCGCCGCCCCCGCCGTTGCAAATAGCCGCACAACCATATCTCCCATTCGTCCGTTTTAGAACACCAAGCAGCGTGGTGAGAATGCGAGCGCCGCTTGCTCCCAGAGGATGACCTAGCGCCACCGAGCCTCCATGAATGTTGACCTTATTCGGGTCTATATTCAGTAGTTTGATATTGGCCAGCGTGCCGACGGCGAAGGCTTCGTTGATCTCAAAAGCGTYGATCTCGCTGAGTTCCACGCCCGCATTTYGCGCAGCGCGCGGGATGGCGATAACAGGCGCTGTGGTGAATGCGGAGGGGTCGACGGCGGCGTCGCCCCAGCCGATGATACGAGCGAGGGGGGTCAGACCTTTGCGGTCCATGTAATCTTCTGAGACGAGARCTATTGCCGCAGCACCRTCACTACGAGGTGATGAGTTTGCCGCCGTGACCGTGCCCGTAAATGGAATGAAAGAGGGTTTCAGGGCTCTCAGTTTTTTGATATCAAGCTGCGCCTAGCTCAGTATACTACCTACATAACTTGAGCATGAGGACGACTTACTCTAGAAGGCTCCTCGTCTTCACTTAGGACCACRCCTCCCTTCCCCGGACTCAGTTCCATTGGTACTATCTCGTCATCAAACCACGTATTGACCTGCGCTGTCTTTGCCTTCGCGTAGGTGTGAGCGGTATACACGTCTTGATGTATTCTCTTGAAACCGTAGTTTCTAGCACAAGCCTCGGCCTTGAGGCCCATATGTTCTTGAGTTCCAAAAGCGTCACTTAAGCCGTCTCTGGCAAGACTGTCTACAACAGCCTGTTTCTTACTTTCGAGCCCAGATGCCGGGACGTAATATGGAGCGTTGGACATACTCTCGGTTCCACCTGCAACGATGACTTCGGCGTGACCTGTCATAATAACYTGGGCGCCAAAAGTGACAGCCTTTAGACTAGATGAGCATACTTTGTTAATGGTCGTTGAAACGGTAGAAATTGGAAGGCCTGCCATGAGAGCGCATTGGCGTGCAGGATTCTGTCCGAGGCTTTAATATGATAAGCAAAGGAAACTTCTTTGAGATTTCGCATTCCGTACTTTGCAGAAAGGACGTTACCCATGATCACTTCCTCAACATCTTCAAACTCCAGACCCGGAACCCGCTCAACCGCATCTAAGATCATGAGAATGCCTGGTCAGCCTAGTGTATGGCAGAGGGCCATAGATAACGCACTTTTTATCACGGTTGCGCCCAGTTCAATGGCATTCCAACGGGCTAATGATCTAATTGGAACTTTAGAAAAATTCTTAGCAAAGAGCAGTTTGCAAGCACAATACCCTTTGAAAGAACCTATAGGTGTCCGCGCAGCAGACGCAATATAGACTTGTGTCGGTTTCATAGGAACCATATCGAATGAGTATTAAGAGCCGCGAGAGGAGAATTTTTAATGAGAACTTGATGATCTTCTGTTTTGGAATTCCTGATAGGTTCTTGCCGCAAAGGTCCTGTCTCTCAATCGTTCGTCACTTTGGGTTTTAAGTCTCACTCAGACCACTCTACACTAATCATCGCATTCGGAAACATTACAAAGAAACTCTCCTGTCTACTTCAATTCTGGTGTCCGCCGGAAACCTAACCGTCGCTCAAGGATCTATTTTCGAAGAGTAAGCCCTAATAGACCGCCATGTTATTCTAGAACAGCCTTCACCTGCCTTTACTGAGTTTTTCACATTTTGAGTGGTTATGGTTGTGTCATAGATATTATAAGTCACGAAAAAGGAGTTCCCTTGTCGCGTCTGTACGTCTCACGTAACCCAATGTGCCGTTCAGAAGAATAGAGTGACATTGGCGGCTGGCCTGTCCCGTCACTGCGTGCCTGTCAGATGCGCTCAGGAACAGTCCTTTGGACTGTCTGTYCAGGTTGCGGAACGATCGGAACGACATGTGGTGTCCCTAACTTTAGAAATCGCAAAACCTGGTCAAGTCCAAAGATGCGGGTGCTTCACACCAAGATCTAGGGCAGAGTGTGCCTGAGAGCGATGAAAATTGTTTCCTCCGCCAGTAAATAGTTCTATTCAAAGGTCGTGGCCTTCAGACGCTGGTAAGTGGTCACTGAGAACGTTTCTCTCTCGTAATTTAATTCGTAAATAATTCCAATTGCGGAAGGTCGTAAAAGTAACATGTTATTAGGAAGCACCAAAGCATGCAGGTAGTAAGTGCATGCGCTACCGGTAAGCAGCTTACTCTATCGCTTTCCCTCATTGAGTAGCGTACACCCCGGCCTGTCTTCGCCTCGTACTCCCTACCCCATGGGCATTCCGTAATTGGCCATGTGTTACAATTGTCCAACGCCTCCTCCGCAATCGTATCGTACTGCYGTATTCCTCTTGCCCAACAGTCTGACAATCTGTTTAGTTGCGCGCAACGTCGGCATTGCGTGCATTCACAAAATAGCACTCTGACTATTGTACCAGGATCTTATGCGGTCGTTATGACTGCCTTGAGCCAAGATCAGCGAGCAGCCCAGCATTGGTGTGAGAAATGGGGSCTCGCATGTTGGGCATCCAGCCGAGCAATACAGATTACCGTCACCGTATTAAGTTCTAAATTCTCACCAATTATTACTGTTTACAGCGTCRCGCCTGGGCTACTTTATACGGCAGATCAAATCGATAATGGCAAGGCTCTTGAAGATCCGTTTGTAGCTAAATTGCATCCGAAGTTTACTGCAATAGTCTTTGATTGATTGATTAGATATTAGCTTACTCATGCTTACTCTGTCTTATATTTACGATATCCCCAATACCTAAACGACGACGTCGCCTCCTYCAGCTCCCTACGGATCCATCGGCCGCGGCTCCATCAGCTGCATGACGTGATGRGTCATGAATAATCAGTAATCGGATCCTTCTAAGATTACAGCGCCGCGCAGCATGGATGGGTTGGAAGTATGACTCTGGGCCGCGCTGACGAGTCTGCCATTCCCCGTACCGGCTCGCCGTATCCAGCAGACAACCCCAGTCCAAGGTTGGCCCTGTCATCTGGCCCRGAGGCTCGRTTCACTTTTAGATTTCTCTGCATAAGCGACTGATCGACAAGATCTCGCTCAACAGCTCTCTAGCGCCAATGAGAGGGAAGGGAGAAAGCATRCTCCATACGAGCTTGCAGTCTGTCAATGAGAAGAGCGGCYGCAGCTCACCTCATCTTGGTGGTCTGTCAGTTCTAGCAGCATGGGTAAGACTTAGCAGGAGAATGAAGCTGCTATAAATGAATAGCTTATCGAAAGTGGTGTCAAATGGTTAGATATGTCRATGCAAGAAAAGTCTYTTGAGCTATTTAGGCATTCATTATGTTTGGCATGATAACGTAAGAAGTTAAAATGTASACAGGCCGCATAATAGATCTATTAGATTCCATGTAGATTTGGTTGCCCTRAGTGTGTAGTCGAATGTCCACTTCTAAAATATTTATCAATATGCTTTTCTTATGCCAAACGCCCGTTTCAAGACTATTGYTGACAGGAAGTTATATAGATACAGGACGGGGTAGCAGCACCGATGAGGCTGAACTGCCGTCAGYCCGCCACTAATTGACGCTCCAGGACAGTATCGAGTACGTTGTGCTGATTTGTATGTTTCTTTGGTTCGACTGTCGTCCTTGCGGACTCGTAGTCTTATACTCAAACTCAGAAAGCAATACAGCAGATGCGCAGCGTTGGCCAGSAGCAGGTAAGGTATATCAGCACCATCGACGTGCATCAGCTCACCACGATACTTCCTCAAGGGACGGGTAATCAAGACCCGGCCACGGCATTGCATTCTGTATTTGCCACGACATCAGATCTGGCGTCTGTTGTGCCTGTGGCTCGGTGCTTCCGATRTATCCCATTGCTTGCACTGGCGGATGTGAGATAATTGGTTGATGGTTTGGAAGACTTTCGGGTGAGGGGTAAGGCGACGTGTACGCGGGCTCACCCGCATTTATCTCATATTGGTTCTCAGAGACCCTCGCTGAGATGCTGGGAGGCAAGGTGACGTCTAAGCCTGCGTCCGTCGTCTGAGCGAAGTCTTGGGAGCATTGATCCCAAGACCCAGGCGTATCCTGCTCAAGAACCGGTGAACTCTTATAGTGGCCGTTTGACTTTCTGAACTTCAGATTTTCGGGCTTAAAGCCTTCTAATGCGTCGTCGTCTTCCCGAGGTCTCTTCTTTGGTGAGATATTGAGTGTTGCATCATGCTCACTTTTCATCCTAGCAGCAGGCGGTGTTGACCACTCCTGACCTCCATGGGGCGACTTTTCTTTGACATTCTTGTATTGTAACCATTCTTGAAAACTGTTAGTACGCGAGTAGAGGCATAAGCAAATCTCGGACGATAGCGAGAAAGCAATTTACCTGCATAGAAGTATGGCCATTCCGCAGTGTCGCCGAAAAGAGAGAATGCTTTGTCCTTCGCATCCTCAGGGACATCTAGGTATTTAAGTTTTCCCTCAGACTCCACACACCATCGAATAAAGTAGTCCAGGTTTCCACTAGCAACCAATTTCCGAAGGATTGTTGGAGATATCCAGGTGCAGATATTGATGCATATATTGAAGGGGCACGTGCGTAGGGCAGCAGCTATTTGCTTCTCCACCGGAATCTTCTCAAATGACATATCTTTGTAACGAAGAGGCACCGAYGAGGCAAAATGTTCTAAGCCATGTGTGCTGTAGAATCTGATGCTGGCCTTCCGCACATTGCCAAGTTTGGTCGTTTTCAGCGCCTGCAGTGTCTTCACGCCGGTGTGAATCTGTTCCTTAGCTCGCTGGCAGACAGCCGCTGATTTCAGCTTCGTCGAAGCTGCGTCTAAAAATCGTTCCGCTGCTTCGATATCCTCTGG
>QYSG01007248.1:0-13634 GCA_003988875.1 Lachnum nothofagi
TAATCATTCATGTCTAAGTGGCCTAGATCCAGCTGACGAATCTAAACTCTTAACTTAAGAGAAAACGAGGTTTGCACAATCTCCATAGCTGTGCGGCATGATTTAATCGATTCACTCACCTCGCCAGCTTCTGGAGGTACTTCCATTTTATATCTTCATTTCGCAAGCGCATTGTTCACGCTTCTTCTGAAGAGCAACAGCGAAGCCTACTACATTCTTAGAGTTTTGTACAAATACCTTAGTCGCTGCCGGAATGTGGAGACTTCTAGACTTCAAGAATCAAAATTTCCGAAACATTCAAAGGTCAGGGAAAGATACGAACACGTTGGGCATTACAAATGCGCAATCAAATTGATTCCAGCTACAAGTAAATCCTCGCCAATTTAGTGGTCAAGTGGCCTTCAAGAGATCCAAGGTGTGAATGCAAGATATGACAGCAAAAATGAACTTGACAGCAAACAAATCCACCCAAGGCCCAAGTGTAAAGCTTCAGCGCGTAGGGTCTCAAGACCGTGACTCGCGGAAGAAAATGGCTGGTCAATTGCTTCTAATAAAGCGAAGAAGACTCCCACCCCATGAATTGTAAATGCGAGCAGCCCACCTCTGCCCGATCTCTAGATATCTAAAAAGACTTCAATATATACCCAAGCACAGCATTCACCCTCGTGCAAAGCTCGCAGATTGCGGTCTCGTCAGCCTTCCCGAGAGCGAATCGAAACCAAGAGAGGTATAGAAGGACACGGCCAGCATCTCATGGATCCAAACAGAGTTAATTCCAGCGCCTCCAACGCCTATGGGTTACTCTGACCGACAGATGCTGTGTCTTGTTTTTGTTTAGAAAGTTGCTTCTCGTTTGAGTTACCTCATTTTTGAAGAATGTGATGCAAACCGATGACATAGCGACCGCAGAAATGAGATGACAGCAAATTCTCACTTGACAGCAACTAAATAGACTCAGCATATCTCTTCTCCAAATATAGGCTCAGTTGGAAGACTCAAGGATACTGGATAGAGCATCGAACGCGAAACGGATTTTCCACCGGATCCAGAACTTCCCAGACCCTATATCCTTCTTCAGGTTGCTCACCACATCACACGGGTGCTCTCTGACTGCCAAGAGGTGATTTATGGAAAAGTGAAAGTCTTCACTGAGCCTTACTTTTCTTGAAATAGACTCTTGGTGTCCGTAGCTTCCTGATGAATATAACTGGAACTAAGACAAGCCTGGAAGGCGCACTGAGTGCCACGTTGTGGTTGAGTATAAATCGCCGACCTCAAGAAGATATTGTTCCCACGGAAAAAGTGGAAACACTACCTGTGTCACTATGGCAAGCTAGGCTGTCTGGGTCAAGCAAACAAGAGGGAATGTCAAGTTTCTAGTACAAGCTGTCCCCAGATACTATGCAGCACCTTCAATGATGGCACCTGAGAGATTGAAGGTGCAGCGAATGAAACAAGGGAATGACAGTAGATGTTGACCTGACAGCAACTAATTAACTTCTTCGTTTTAATCTAAAGTCTAATTTGCACACGAAGAAATGAGTCAGGTACATCGAGCTAAGGATAACTACGAGACTGAAAGCGTTAACCGCCGCCCGGAGACCAACACTCACATAGCTCAACCATGGCAGACTCTTTGTTCTTGACCCTGAAAAATCTCAAAAGGGCACGCTTTTATATCTCGGAAAGCTGAAGCGCAGCTTCCTTACTCATGATGTTTAGATGATAACTGCACCTCAGGATACGGTTTTGCCGGCAGAATCGTCAATGCAAGGTAGAGTGGAAGCTGCGAAGGAGGACTTGGCGACACTTTAAAGGAAGCGTGGGAGCTACTCCGGCGAGCTAGCCGAGCTAGCAAGTTCCCAAGGTGGAACTCCTTCATTCTATGAGATCATGGAGGCTCAGTACAATTCAATAGAAAGAACATGAGCGTAGATCTGTTCGCGGTTCAGAGACCAAAAAGTTTCCTTCAGCTTTCAACTGCCGAAAAAGATGTTGAGATGACAGCAAGAAGGCACTTGATAGCAAACAACAGAACTCATGCGATTCAGTTTGAACATTCTTTCCGCGCTTCGTGAATAGATGATTCCATACCCATATTTCGAATCGACGCTGGTTGCGAATCTGGATACGAGTTCCACTCTCACATATTGTCTATTTTCCGAAGTGGTGGCAAATGCGCTCTTCAACTTAACAAGCAAAGAACATGTTTTATAACGCTGGCTTCGTGGTGGGTGTGGATGCGTTGGACTACATTTGCCGYCCTGAGCTCATGAGAGACTAAGTTCGTCCTGTTGTTGCCAAGTGAATGCAAGTTGCTATCGGGGGGAAATTTTGTATATAGAAATGTTGCGCTGAGCTTGGGATGAATCGTCGAAGTCTGCTATTTGCCTGGCAGCCTGGCTTGATTGCTATAGCCTCAAGGTACAATGACGAAGGTGAGCTCTGCACTTCTCCATGGATCCACATCTTCATACCGAGGTAGAGATAGTGGATCAAAGGCTTCACGGAAGCTCCATAAATAGCTTTCCAAGCGGAAGGTCTAGCCATTTMGCTTGATCATGGATTTCTTATGTGTAGGGAAGTTAGCAGCCTCAATGGAAGATTCACTGCTTGACACCGCAGGCACGTGTAGTCTCGAGGCAGCTGCAAGCTGAAGCTGGTAGRAGTCATGAYTGCCTMYCCAAAAATTCGCTCTCGGATRGATAGATTTCCGGCTTGARTCTCATGGAAGGTGCGAAGGTGAAYGAGTGAAGCGGTTGACATGAGAAAGAATGGGGAAAAATCTTCAAAACAGCYTGGACGAACCGCACTTGCACACTGCATCAAACCAAACGGAAGCAACTTCCTTCCTTTRCCTTCCTRGAACAGTAACCGATGCGGCTCAAACAAAACAAAGCACATGACTTCCTTCAATCCAAGATCACGTCTCACCAGCCCAGTTTACCCAGCGCACGCACCCCGCACSCAGCCCAGCTCAACCCAATGTACCACACACCGTGCTGACGTAGCCCTGGGGTCTGAGCGATGGGAAAATGCAACAGCGTTACGTATTCGTATATTTATGACGAACTAGAGGAGCGATGGCTTAAGACTGGGGTATTTACCCCGCCATATAATTTTTCATGGGAGAACTTGGGGTCGGGGTAAAAGTTTTTCCGGTACTTCTTTGCTTTCTTCTGGCGTGAGCCTTGATGGCCTGAGAAAAAAACAAGAGCTTGAAARTTTTTGGGGAGGATTCGGCGACGCCGCGCCGAAGCACAACGGCTGGGTATGGGATGCACGACAGCCGTTGAGAAGGTCGTGGTTGTGGTTGTGGGACTGTCCCACATGTCAGAGCTGCTGTTTCGCTGTTTCCAGCATTCCCTTGGAGGRCGTATTCGAAGCGAGTTCCAAATAGGAAATGAGCGATGACAGATGATATGATAATCTCGGCGAGGTTTGGGACCGGTATGCAAAGAGTTGGTCTTCCCCAGATGCAGGTGCTATTTCATCCTATCGGTCCTGGATGCGTGGTGGTGGGGTGATGAGCGTCTCCAGATGCGGGAAGCGTCTGCAGGTTTGATGCAGGTAATAGGGTTGACAGCGTGGAGAAACCTCTTCTCCAGTGATGTGACTGCAGCTTGAAATGTACCGTTTCCTTGATATTTTTTTGAGCTGGGCTGTGGCGCCAGCGTGTGCTGGCTGCAGTGGCTCATGCTCTGGCATGCTGTAGCTCGTTTTCTGTRTCCGGGATGTTTTTCCTTKTCATCCTTCGTAAATATYAAGGAACAGGCAGATGAATATTCTATTCCATTCAAATCCATGATGACCGGACGCTGAGGTTCTGGGGCAAGCTTTCCGACCTTTTTGAATTTGAAGCTGTTTTAGAGCGGCGAGGTGTCCCCTGCAAACCTTGTAGCGAGCAAAAACCGGGGATTGGGAAAGGGGGGGCCGCGATAACGGGTCCGTTGGTGGATAGTGACGAGATCGATTTATAATKTTTTCCAAGACCGATCTTCGCTCTTCATCTTTGCMAAATGAGACAGAAAGGAGAKTCGTAAGGCGCTGGAAGGAACCGGAGGACGGGTTTGATCCTCGCGATATTCTCCGGCAGACGATTCGAAAGCGTTTCTCCCCGTGCGTGCCCAGGCGCTGGAAGCAATATTTGTGTTTCGCTATTGCAATTTTCCAAAATGATAAGGAAGCATTGATGCCCGTCCTGGCGGGAGGCCTTTCCAGAGCACAGGCATCTGGTRCACTTAAAGCCGCAAATGCCGCTCATAAATATCTAGCGTTTGAAAGCAACGACCTTTCCTGAAGTCATCTGCAGAGAAGGACGCAGCATCTTGGCGGCATATTTCCGTGCGCGAACACCTTACGCCTGGGCGCGAAGAGGGTGGGGTGCAGGCTTGCCGCGCAATTGTACAGTAGTCTGGCTGTACGTGATAGCGCTGCGAGAGTTTTGGTTGGTGTGATATCCAGCTTGGGAGGAGTTATTTAAAGATTCGAGTAGGCCCGAACTTTGGTGTTCGAAGGAAGGGAAGGRCAGAGGATGTCTGGGACACTGGGCCGAGGATAAATTCTCAACAACCGCCGGTGCACAGCACGCACAGAGGTGAAGCAGTTACGGGACGCTGAGGACAGAAAAGGAAGTCGCGTAGGAGGGCTTTTCTATGGGTGGCGTTATCTCCTCTCTTCGTGGCYCGTGGCCAGCAGAGCAGAAAGATCCGCGTAAGAGCCATAGGAGGCACGTGGGGCTAACGAACAGAGGTTCCATAGCCCCGAGYCTGCCATGATTTCTTATGCCACCGTGGATTTGAMGCGTTCTTCGAAGGGTCTGRATGCGGTTGAGGTACGCTTAGATGAAGGCGATGGCTTCTGGCTCAAAAAGGGGCTCTGCAACCCTATCGTTGAGAATCGCCCTTTCCATCTTTCAATAACATTCACGCAGCTAAWCCGCAGGTGCATACAGCCTGTGCACCTCCGTGGTTCTGATCACCATGGAAAATCCAAAAGTAATGGAATTGTTGAGTTCGAGGGCCTGATGAGAAAAAGGAAATGAACGAGGGCATCGAGCACCGGGCTAGGGGAAAACAGGCACTAATCAAAATTGAAGCTCGGGCAAGCGACTCCACCGAATGCAAATCACCAGCGCGCGAGGTGCCAGAATCGCGAGACACCAGACCCGATCTGTCGCAAAGACCCGCCGGGCCAGATGAGACGAGAAGGAGGATGGAAGYCGTGTAGAAGGGGGGGACGGGGAGGACGGCGCTAGGTACCAGAGCTGGCTGAAGCCAGGTCGTTGGGCGGCCAAAGGGCAGACAAAAATTATATCTGCATTTATAATCTATCTTCCGAGAGGAGATCAAAARCGTCCAAAGGAAAGAGCCTTCCAGCCTTCACAAGYACCCCCGGCACGCAACGCTCGTGCTTCKTYCTRCKTGCCTCGACTTCCCCCAGCTGCTCCTGCTGCACCCGTCCCCGTCCCCGTCCCGGCCGGTTTTCATGGCAATACAGTAATCTTGCATGCCCTGGCCAATCCGCGCCAAATGCCCTCCACAATCTAACCTTCCGGGCCCTACCACCGAGTGCTACCGTGCACTACGAAGCACTTTCTCTGCCCTCTCCACTTCACCTTCCGCCGCCGCTCACGCTACGGCACGCTACCCTACGCTGCGGGCCTCGCGCTCACCTCCCACTCCTCTTTTTTCTCTCTCCTGTCCGGTCTTCCTCAACACCCTCTTCGAATCCGCCCCGTTGATCCTACGACGACGACCTCTCCCYCCGCCGTCCGTCGCCCGAGTTCTGCTTCGTTCCTTTCTGTCTATCCAGCGTTCCTCTGGGTTTTGTTTGGTAAGTAAATATTGTGTCTTTTGCCCCCAACAGCTTCTTTCGGCGCCCAGGACATTTTTCTCCTCGGCTATATGGCTTTTTTTTCTGGATGCGCAAATGACAAACACCTCAAACCACGCCGCCTGGCACACCCTCATTTCGATCTAAAACTGACCGCTGTTCGCTTCACAGACTCTCCTTCGCGACTTCCTCGTCGTTATACGTTCCTTAATACCCTCCCCGAAGCAGCACTGCAGGCTACAGTCTGCACCGAACTTCGATCTATCCCGAAAGCATGTCTTATTATGATAATCAACAATGGCCAGCCGCTGGGCAGCCAACTTGGGACCAGCAGACGCCGCCAGCTCGTTCTGGTACGTTGCTAGGGGACGGTATCTGCAGATTTCACTGGGACGTGTCAATTGACTRGCGTTATAGGGGCCAGCTCAGCCGTTCCGCGCGATGATTCAACCGCTTTTGCTACGCAGTTAGAGGGTACGTGAAGATTYCCGAGCTTGAAAGTACTTGCAGATGATAGATCGGGCATGGAACAAATTTTTCCAGAGGGTCSCATGTCGGTCTCGGAGATGCGTGGATATGCAGCTATGCGCCATGCTGGCCACCACGTGCGGTTGCTCCTTGACGGCCACGAGGCTAACGGGTATACAGAGGTTGACCGTGCGATTGACAATCTCGTCAAGAGCGGAAAGATGTTTGGCGTCTCTGGCCGCCGTGATTCGATGCCAGTGTCTGGCGCCCGCGGAGGCTTCGAAAACCAGTTCGGTAATGCAGCCCATCAAYATCACATYTTCCAAAGCTCATTAGATATCTAGATCCACGCATGGGCGGTGGTCCAGGCGGTCCCTCTCGGCACCACTCGATCAGCGAATTCRGCGGTGATGCGCGGTCCTTCTCGGGGTCAAATGTTCAAGGGTTCTATGCCAGCCAGCGACACCAACCGTCTCGTGGCGCGAATGAGGCCGAACAAGTAATGCAGGCGAAGAGAAGGATGGCAGCCCAGCGCGAAAAAGAGCTTCGCAATTACCACCAGGAGCAGCAGTATAACCGAAGTAGGCCACCCTCTTCTGTATCACAATAACATTCACCATGTCTATCCTGTCAATATCTTGTACCCAGCGGTTCACATATCACAATACCCTGTTATATATCATYCATTCCCAGTCTTTCTTGCCATGTGTGATTTCCRRTTCCAAAAATCTCCCGCCACTATTTTCTTTGASCGTTCACTGACAAGCATAAGGTGTTTCATCCGGCTTCGGCGGCAAACCGGACCGTACAATAAGCCCCGGCAGTGTGTTGAGCAATGAAGAAGAACGTCGTGACCTGATTGCTCGTCAACGAAGCGCCCTTTATGGTGAAGGATCTTTCTCCGAGAATYCAGGATTCGACGAAAATGGAACGCCTCGCCCGGGTACTCAGGGGTCGGGATCTCAATCGGCAACTGCTATGAGGGGCCATTCACCGTTRGCATTTGATCACTTTAAGGGTGAGACTCAGAATCAACAACAAATTKCGGAGCCTCAATCAGCGACCGCCCAGGCCCCCGGACAACAACGATCGCGCGCCAATAGCACGTCGTCACCGTCTTCGAACCCGACGAGCAGTTTCAGTTTGTTTGAATCTGCAGCCCAGCAATCTAGCAGGACTTCAACTTCATCACCAGGTGGGTCGCCTCCTCGCCAAGGCGGCAAGGCGCCCACATCCTCTGGTGTAGCACCCATCGGCACCCGTCCCTCTGCCCAAGTCCCGAACCCCGCCCTCAACAAACGCTCCACCACTCCCCTCCCATCTCCATTGAGCTACGGTTTTGCCGCTGCTAACAATGATGAGGGACAGGGACAGGGTCYAGCCACCGACAAGGAYACTCGAACTCCTACATCCTCAACRAACCCAAACTCCCAAGATGCGGCTGGACTAGGATGGGGCAGTAAGAGCGGTGTCTGGGGCAAGAACTCTCTGGGTGTGCAGGCTTCTGTTTGGGGATAGATTGCTTCTTGGTGCGTCAATTCAACCGGAGTACGTGTAAAATGTGGGAACAAGATACAGTCAGTCAGTCGGTGTTTTTTGCTTGGGYGGCTTTGGTATGGGAGCATGGGATTCAAACGGCGCTGGGACAACAACTCTCTCCGCCGCCTCCGTCGGTCTTTTCATCTTTCGGGGTTGCTTCTTTCGTTCTCGCGTTTGTTGCATTGGTGGAGTGCTGGGCTCTGCTGGATACCTCTACCTCTCCCCCTTTTCTTTTTTCCTGGTAGCATAAAAAGTCGAGTAGYCTGGGAGCTTGGTTTTTTYCCTGTCGTTTGTTGCATGGCWGGTCGTTGGGCACACTTGGGATTGGTTGGCTTTTGTATTGCTGGCTGGTATGGGCTGGGTTGCGCGCTCTCGATCTGTAATTAGGGAACAATCACTGGGTAATAGGATGGGATGGAGTATCTGCTTTGAGGGGTTGCTGGCGGTGCAAAAGATGAGCATGGGAGAGTGTGAGATAGCTGGAATGAYATGGTAATTTGGCTGGGGYTTTGATTGCGATTTGAGCTCATGTGTGATGTGAATGAGTGAATGGGTGCGAAACTCCTTGATGGTTGCCTCTTCATCTCATCCTGCCTTTCTAGAAGTCAGGAGAGACTCAACACTCAACGGCCCAAAAGATCGACGCCGTATAGGCACCTAGACGACGCAAACGAACATTCTCCCGGATTTTAGACGCCCCTTCCTAAGGTACTCTATCTTCCTGCATCCTTTCCTCCGCGGACGATAGATGCCTCCTTCCAAACGTTGCTGATATATCACGTGGATGARCTAGTTGGATTAGTGTGGTACAGAGGTACATCTTGGATCTCAAAGTTCGCAACCTCCTCCATCCCTAACACACCTTAGATTCCCTAATCCAATCCGTAYTTATCTCCTTTKTGTTTTGTCCGCATTAGCTTCAGCTAGTGCTACCATATTATCGACTTTATGTATCGCCAAAATATCTGAGGCAGTTTCTACCAGAGTGTTTATTCACGTATTCACGTGAGATGCGATGTAACCCACCATAGGCAGTGCAAGGTAGCGAGGTCCAGTAGGGTCTTTCGAGGTTTAAAAATGACATGCGATGGCTTTGTTTGACTTGTTTGATTCGCTTTTATAGAAGATAGGTATTCGGAGGCATTATACTAGCATACGATTAAAATAGGTATTTTAATAAAAAATAAAAGCAATAGTTATTAAATTAATTATTAAAATACAAAGTTATTTTTATAAGCAATAAATTATTAAAAAATTTATATTAAAAGTATTTAGCCGAAAAACTAATTGCCATATATTTTTTAGTTTTAAGTCTATTATTTCTTAACTATTAATATATTTTTTAATTTTATATTTTTAATATTTATAAATTTAATTAATAAATAAATTTATTAAATACTAGTTTAGGAAAAAGTTTAATAAAACTATTTATTATATTATTAATAATAATAATATATTAAAAATTAATAAATTTATTTGCAATAATATTTTTAATCTAATATTATTAAATTTTAATATATTTAATTCTAATATAAAACTTAGGATTTTTAATTAAAAAAAAACATTAGTATTATTACAAAGTAAAATTATATTTTTAATATTATTAAATTTATATTTAAATTTAAAAAAACTTAGCAAATCTATATAATTTAATAATTTTCTTTTTTTAAAATATAATATTTCAATTTAATAAAACTATAAAACTATAAAAATTTATTTTTTAAATATTTATATAAAAACGCAATTAATTAATAAAAATACGAAAACATTTATAGAAAATTTGGTATTAATATAATTTATATAATTAAAATCAATAAAATTAATTAACTAAGTTTTATTACTTTAAAGTTTTCTTTTAAATATTAAAATAAAAAAAATAATTTCTGTAAAATACTAAAATACTTAATAAACTACTTTTAAATATATAAGTAAAAAATTTAAAAAAATATATATAATAAAGCACTAATATTAAAAATAATATTAAAGCATATATAAATAATAAAATAATAAAATAAATAAAAAAGCCAATTATAAATTAATAAAATAAATAATTATTAAATAAAGTTATTTTTTTAAAAAAAATAAAAACAACTTTGGTATTTATATTTATAAAAATAAAAACAAAATAGTAATTGCTTATATTATATTTATTAAATAACTTTTTAATATAGGCATTTTAGCAAAAAAAAAAAAAATTTTTAATTATAAATAATACAAATATTAACAAAATATTATATAATATTTATATTTTTTATTTTGAATTTTTTTTAAAAATTTACTTTAAGGATATTAATAGTTTTGCAATTAGGGCCAATAATCAAAAAATTATTAATATAAATAATAATAATAATTTTAATATTATAATTAATAAAAACGTAATTATTTTTATTAAAATACTTAAATCCAAAGAATTTAAAAGTTTTTTTAACGTAAAGTTACTATAAATATAGCAATTGTTTTAATCCGTAAAAAGCCTTATTAAATTTATAAATATTATTATAAATAAAGTAATGCCTATTGTATTTAATTTAGCTAAAAAGCATTTAAAAATAAACGTTACTATTAATAATAAAATTAAAAAATATTATTAAAATATTTATTTGGTTTAATTTCCAGTTTTTTATAGCAGCAATTGCAAAGATTATTTTTTAAATTAATTTTTTAATAATATTTACAAAGATTTTTTTATAATTAATTCCTTTATATTAAAAATAATTTTTTATTATTTATTATATTTTATATTTAGAAATATTATTATTTTTATTTTTTTTAGCTTTAAAAATAAAACATTTTAAGAGTACTTTGGCTAATAAAAAGAATATACTTTTTTTTATAAAAATCCAGGTTTTTTTTATATTAAAAAATCGATATTTGTATAAAACAACAGTTTTTTATTTAGTTTTATTAAAGCAAGCTAAAGTTTTTTTAATTATATCGGAATCTTTGCTTAGATTAAAGTCTATAGTAGCTATAAAAGTATAATAATATTTTTAATAAAACTATTAATATTTTAATTAATATTTATTATTATAAATAATTTAAATAAAGTTTTTAACTTAAAATTAAATTATACAATTAAATTTAAAAATAAAAATAAGAATCTTATTTTTAGATTTAGCTAAATAATTTTTAGGTTTAGGTTAATTTTAAAAATTTGTATTTTAAAGTTTATTAAAATCCTTGATTTTATTATTAATAAATTAATCTTTAGAAAAATAGTTATTTTTTTTAATAATAAAAATAAAAAATAAATTAAATAATTAAAATTTAAAATTATTTTTTATTTTTTTAATTTTTTTAATTTTAAATTTTAAATTATTTTTAAATAATTAAATAATATTTTTTTTTTATTAAAGTATATATAAAAAAACTAAATGATTTTATTAGAAAATGAACCTAAGCAATTAGATATATAAATACAATAAATACTATTGTTTTTATAGCCGATAAAAATGCTAATTTTAGCGTAAAAAAACATTTTACAAAAAATAATTTAATATATTTTTTTAATTAAAATATAGGCTTTGCTTTTTAGAATTTATAAATAAATAATAAAAAGCATATAAAAAAATTCATTAAAATAAATTTAATTTATAAAATATTGCTAAAAAATAACTTTATTAATAATATTAATAAAAATACAATTAATAATATAAATTATAGTTTAAATAATTTTTGGCTATAAAAACTCTAGAATTTTTCTATTAGAATTTAAATACTATATTTAAAAATTTTATTTTAATAAAAATTATATAAAATAAAGATTTTAATTTATTAATTTATTTTTTTAATAAATTTTTTTATTTACTTAGGAAAATATTTTATATTATTATTAAAATATTAACTAAAAATATTAATGTTTTATTGAATTTTGGTATATTTAGTATAATTTTTTGTAAATTTAAAAACTTTATTTTTATAAATAAAAAAATAGAAATAATAAATACAAAAAGCGTTGTTAATAAATAAGGCTTTATAGTTAAAGCCTTTTACCTTAGTTAAAATAACTATAAATAAATTAATGTAAATTTTAGCGCTAATTTTAATTTTACGACATTAAGGTTTTTTATTAACCGATTTAATAAATTAACTATATTTACAAGGGTTACAAAGACAAATAGTTTTTATAAAACTATTAATATTAATAAAATCTATGTTTTAAATTTTTTTTTTATAGTATAAATAATCTTAAAACTAATATATCTAAATTATTAATAAATTAGTTTAATATTAATTTCCGTAGTAGCAAAAGGCTAAAATTATATTGCGAAATATAAATAATATAAATTATTTTTAATAATAAAAAAGTTTTAAAAAACAATTAGTTTATAAATGTTTTTCTTTTTATTTAATTAACTTTAAAAGCATTTTTTGATAATACTACCTTTAGCGTTAAAAAGTTTTTGCCCTAAGAAAAAATTAACAAAACAATAAAACAAATATAATATTGTAACGGGGCAATCACGTGGCCTCTGCACGTGATGCCCCTATATATATAGTCCCAGCTCTAGAGAATTACAACTTCAGTGTTTACTCCCACATTCACTTTATTACTTTTACCCCTTTTTATTGGTGAACCTACGCCGGGAGGGTGAATCGCTATTGAGTCTTCATACTCGTAGTGGCATCTCTTTCAGACGAGACAATAAACCCTTGTACGAAGCCCTATAAATGAAGAGATAGGCATCAGATGAAGCCCTCTTTAGAGGCACCGAAAGCCCTGTAAAAGAAGAGGCAGGCCATTGAAGCCCTTACATTTAAGGCACCGAAAACCGAACGTCCGCACGCGATCCACTTAAGACGAAAAGCCCTGCAGAGCGTGGCAGGCCGTACGCGTACTTCAGACGAAACCCTGGGACGCGCAGGTGTACCTGGGAGGAGTACAGCTCTTGAAGCTATTCCCATCGGACGAAACCTCAAAGCGCACTTTTGTTCGATTGAGCGTGGGGCATTCACTTGACCCCGAAAATGGCCAAGCCGGATCAGACGGAAGTGGCGAAGCCAAAGCCGAAACCTCATACCCCTCAGACGAAACCCTCTGCTTCATCAAAGCGATGCTATTGGTGCTTTGATGTGCCGAGCGAACCTTATTACCAGAGGCCCCACTTTTACCAGAGCTCCTGTTGGTCCTTTCAGGATACCATCCGAAGGGGATACGTACAAGAGAAACGCGGGAAGCTCTGCCTATTCACTGGAGAGGAGCTTAAGTTTTCAGCTGAAGAGCCCCGCCAAGCCCAGGTGCTGCGCTCACTAGCGTGGGCTAGTGAGCGTACACGTCGTCCCGCCATAGCACATGTGGGCATGGGTGGAGCTGTCTGCTGGGAGCAGGTCAAGCCTCCTCGATCAGCTGAAAGTGGAATCGTACGACTACTGGTGAATGGTGGGCGCGGCAGGGCATAGGCAGTTTTCGGCTGATGTTGACGATGTTGGTGTTGGCGTTGCGGCTCTGCTGCTGCTTGGATCTGGTTGGCTGGCTGTTCGGCTAATGGTGGAGGCTCTGCGGCTCCAGCGGGTGGGTCTACGTCCGGGCTTTTTATTGGATCAGGGCCACCACGTGACTGAGCCCGCATAGGAGGATCTTGGATTTGTTTCTTGTTTTATTCACTCTTTTGGTCTGAATTCATTCACTCTTTTATTGTTTTTATCTGAAGTGTGCTCGAGGACGAGCACTTCACCTCCTAAAGGGGGACGGATGTAACGGGGCAATCACGTGGCCTCTGCACGTGATGCCCCTATATATATAGTCCCAGCTCTAGAGAATTACAACTTCAGTGTTTACTCCCACATTCACT
>QYSG01007292.1:0-10046 GCA_003988875.1 Lachnum nothofagi
GAATGCTGACTGCCACGACTGCCACAAGATTGCGTCGCCAACCAATAGCTGCCAGGACACGCAACCGCCGACCCTCGCGTCGTACGAGGCAGCCTCACTATGGCTGAGCTTCCCAAGTCATACTGCACTGAACCTCCAACGACATTTTGTGCCTCCTCTCACGAACCAAGACACTGACCAACCGAGACGAACACATCTCCATCTCCATTCTCCCGCAACACCATGGCTACTATAAACTCATCCGCGAAGCGCAAACGTCCAGCCTCGTCAGAACTGGACTGGATGACACATAAGGCTGAAATCGAGAAGCTTTATGTCAAAGAGAACAAAGGTCTACCAAAGGTCCGGGAGATCATGCAAAGGGAGCATGGCTTTGATGCCTCGTGGGTGCCCCTCACCTTCGTTCTTGACATGCCACCGGAATTTAGCATCAGATGCTGACCGCTCGACACTGTAGCAAAGCTCTGTACGAAGCACAATTCAAGCGTTGGGGATTCCGAAAGCATGCGATTAAAAAAACTCAGCCCTGGCGATACGCATACTTCAAAAGCAAGGCTCGAAAAGAAGCGGGGAAAGACAGCTTGATCTATCTCAACAACAAATTGGTTCCAGCACAAACATCGAGAAAGGAAGTTCAACGACATTTGAGTCTCACTGAACAGTCTATGCCAAGTAGAACTGACTGCAGGTCCGTGAGATTGACACCTTAGCTAATCAAAGCCTTAGAAACGCCGTTACTTCCCCAATGCCCAGCCGGTTTATTTGTCTGTACGCCTCCGGAAACAACTTTGTGGGGTTTAAGAATCGACAATCTTCCTTGGACGAAATTTCTAAATATGTTCGAATCAAATGGTAAGTTAACCATTCTCGGAAGATGATATCAAAACGCTATGCGGGTGTAGTTCCTAACAGCATCAAAGTTAAATTGGACAATTTGGGCTTTGACTTTATTGAGCTTTCTCGCCAATGTCATCGTGTCAGTCTACGTCCCCCAAGCCCATCCGAGCCTTCCTTTGGCCTCGGAGTGTATGACGAGGTTGGAGATGAGTGGCAAGCAGAAGCCCAATCATCTATGCTGCAGATAGAGCGGCAATCACCCGTACCTGCCGCTGGTCTAAGGGCTGCTGCCCCTAGAAGGTACGAGCCATTGCCGTTACTGATGTCTGCACTCGAAAATTTTACTCCACAAGTGGCCTTCCCTGATAAGTACTACGAGGACCTCCGAACACATCATGAGCTGCTTGGCCTATCTGATCCGAGCCCAGTCACCTGTCTACTCAAACTATTTGTATCTTTGTCATCTAATAATCGGCTCACTGTGTCGATAAATCCAAAAGATTACAGCTTTTTTGATTGGATCATTGAGTATCTCCCACCTTCAATCTTAGATGCACTACTCTCCGCTGGTTTGCCTACATCAAATGCATGCACCGAGTACATCTTGGAACACTCTTTGACAAGGGGCAATTTGGTACTTGCACGAAAATTGTTGGAGAGAGGAGATAATCTTTTGCGAGCCTTGGCCCCTTCAGGCAGGTTTCGTGGGCTCTTTCAGGATATACTTCACTACGATGATATTGGGATCGTTCGTCATTTCATCAACGCTAGAAGTGATGCCGCTCATGACTTATCACTGTGGAATGCACAAAGCCCTGATATGATTGAATGTCTGCTGGACGCCGGTGCGGATGTGAACAAATTGATTCGGATGGAAGTTGGGGATTCCCTTAGTTTGTTTGCGACGTTTTCTCAGACCGCCTTATTCTGGGCTACTTATTCCGGTAAAACGGCAATCGTCAATTGCTTGGTTCGCAAAAAGGCAGACGTGAATATTGTCGCCTTAAACAAAGGCCTTGATCAGATCTGGTGGCGGGGGGAGGATGGTGAGGAGATCCGTCGAGATATAACACCCCTCCAAGCAGCAATTGATCGGGCGGCGAAAAAAATCATGGAATTGGACGATGATTACGACCTTAATTTGATTGAAATCCTTCTGGAAGCTGGGGCAATTGTCAACTCTCTAAGCCTGAGCTCCTGCTGGTGCAGAGATCCTGGTAACAAATTCACCCGGGAAGGGCAGCTCAAAGTATGTACTCCGCTTCAAGCTGCGTCGAGGATCGGTAGTAAAGCCATAGTCGAGCTCTTGCTTGACTTCGGGGCGTTTATCAATGCTCCTGCTTGCCCTGGCGGCAGTACTGCACTAATGGCTGCTATTGAGGCAGGTCACATGGAAATCGTCAACCTCTTGCTTGCTAGGGGTGCGAAAGTCAATGATTCTGGTCGCCATGAATCTGAAACTTCAATAACTTGCCTCCAAGTGGCGTGTAAAATTGGACATGTCGCAATTTCTAAAGTTCTACTGGACGCTGGAGCAGATTACGATTTTTCGATCGTCCACGATTTTGGATTTCTTACGAACAGCATTGAGATTTTGGAAGCCATGAGTCAATTCAACATCCTACGAGACGTAGAAAGCCAAGCCGTCTATCAACTTATTCGTGCAATCTCGGCAGAAGATTCTACCCGCATTCGATCAACACTTGACAACAGATTATTAATGACAGAGTTGCATGGACTTCGATCAAACATTGTCCAAGAAGCAGTTGCCACAGGGAACGAAAAGCTTCTCATGCTTCTGCTCCGAGCCGGGATAGATATAAATATGCCTCTCGAAGTGCTCCATATGAATGTCGGCTATGCGAACAAATATTCCAAATTCTCAGCCCATGACAGACTCCTCGAGCATATCACCCCTCTTGGATATGTCTTGAGCCACGAAAATCTCCTTCCAAGTACCAGGGTAGCGATCGTGGCAATGATGCTAGATTTTGGTGCTGATCCTAACGCCAATATATGGCATGGACAGTCCAAATCTCGGACGGCGTTACATCTTGTAAAGGATCTGCGATTTGAACAACGTGACGAGGTTACGCGCCTTCTTGAAGACAATACTGCCCTTCATGCTTCTTGCGGGTCATCATTGATCGAAATCCTCTTGGCGAGAGGGGCCTCTAGATATCCAAGATATCGCCCACAGGGGAGTGTCCATCTAGCCAAATCACTTCAAATGATTGCTTCTGATCCTGTGAAAGAACATACAGCTAGGAATCTGGACATTGCTAGGTCACTATTGAACGCTGGTGCGAATGTTAACTTTCCAGCACAAGCAGGCCTCCACTTTACGGCACTACAGGCAGCCTGTAACTCCGGAAATTTGGAGCTGACAAAATTTCTGATCGAAAATGGGGCAGACGTCAACGCCCCGGCTGCTAATGACGGAAAAACAGCCTTACAGGCCGCTGTGGGTAGCCATCGGATGCAGCCAAGTTGCGAGGCAAATTCGATGATTCTAGATATATTACTAGAAAATGGGGCGAACATCAATGCTCCCGCGGGTCCAGGGTTCCACAACCTCACAGCACTTCAACATGCGGTATTATTAAAAAGAACAGGCTTCATCACTCGTCTCGTCGACCTCGGGGCTGATCTCAATGCCCCAGGTGGGTCGGGTTATGGCTCAGCGATTCATATTGCTGCTACCAAAGGCTACCTTGAAATTGCACACCTGTTGCTTGAACGTGGAGCGGATGTAAATGTCGTTAGTGATGCATGGAACTTAAAAAAAAGTACGGCTCTCGAATGCGCCGCAGCTGGTGGACGACTTGATATGCTTCAGCTTCTCATCAATGCCGGTGCAGACACGCATCTTCCAGGGAGTAAAAGATATCGAAAGGCAGAGAGTATGGCACTTAGATATGGCCATATTGCGGCTTCAAATCTTCTGAAAGATTACTTTGAGGATGACGCTTGGGATTGTGATCTTTAGGGATACCCCAAAAATGATTCCATTCTGAGATCTTCGAGGAGCGTTTTTATCTTGAGTTTGAGGATTGAACGGAAGAGTAAGATCAGGTATGGATGATTCTATTTCGTCGTTTCATTTCCAGTCGCTGTGGAGGAGGGCTGGGATTAGCGTTATTTGGTCCTCAATCGGTTGTTAGTTGTTGTCTTGTGTTTCTCTTTATGATTTCCTCAACGATACTGATCTGAACTGCACAAGTGGCGAGATGCTACTAATAATATATGTGGATTGTTGCAACTTTCGTAACGAAAATGCGTGGATATGCTACCTGGTGCTCATGTAGTCGAGCTCTGGTATGCGCATTCGTGTCTTTCGGTGGTGGGGATGGCCGTATGTTCCAAAGTATTTCCTCCAAATAGCGAAGAAGGCGTTATGTTGTTTGCCAAATTGTGTTCGATTACAACATGTCTGTCAGGTTCCTGAAATGCCGTACATAGAGCTAGAAGAATTCTGGATCTGATACGAGCTTTTATTCTCCGCATGGACTTGCTCATATTAATTTTGATCTGCTTTAACGAAATATTTTCTATATATTCCTGCAAACGAGTCAAGGGAGAGAAAGGCCTGCAAGGTGACCTCTCACATTGCCGGCTTGAGCTGTCATGTCCAGCCTATCTTTTTATTTCTTACGAAGACAGCTATAATTCCTCAAAAGGATCTTGAAAACTCCTACACTTTTTTTCGGGCAAGATTCTCGCGAGATTGTGCCGTGAGCAATACGACAACTCTTAAATTCATTACACAAGTGGATTCTCTTGCATGAATCCATTTAGTTTAGATTACTTATTGCGCTCATACTCTGACGAAACAATCAGGCTGAGTTGGGTCATGCATCACAGCTTCTACCAAAATGCTGGTCATCATGTCCTCAGTCTCCTTATCTGATCTCTACGGGCGAACGACAATACTCCTGAAAGGCACTCTCCACCACTTCCTCAGTAAACATAACGGAAATTTGGATTCTCAGTATCCGTCAAGTCCTGGAACGCCAAATCATGAGAGACGAGATCATTGAAGTTCTGCTCCGCACCAGTGACTGCCGCCGTAGCGCGGCGCTTGAGGAGATTCCGCCTCATCAGAATGACGCGTGTGAGGACCACTATAGCAAGATACGCGCCGTAGATACACAAGTGCGCAATGAAGCCATGGATGTATCTCGGGGCGTCGCTCGTTTGGAAGATCTGCGGAGCGACCATGTTTCCTACTGCCTAGCTACTGTTGAGCCCGTTAGATGTGAACGGGGACTCGGAGGATGTTGACTTACATGAAAGCCATGGTTAGCGTTATCCCCTTCTTGGTCTGCCTAGCGACTTTGCGAGAGAGCAACGAGATGATCATGTTTCCTTGTGCTAGGATGAATTGTGTGCATAGAACGCGATGAGAAGGCCTCCAGCATTGCTCTTAGTTGGCTTGGTTCCGATGATGATGCCGGTGCTGATGATTGCAGGGATCGTCTAAACCTATCGCCATACTCAGCTCACATGCTATGGACGCGGAGTGTGCTGGCCAATACTCACCACCATGATAAGGCACGTCTGCCCGATCTCCTGAGAAAGCCGACCCGACCCGACCATGGCGAGAATTGTAACGGCTCCTTGTGCGATGTTGAGAAGCTGGGTTTGTAGAGTTGTGAAGCCAAATGCCGCAATGACGAGGTTGGAGAAGACTCCGAGACCGCCAATCACAAAATTCGCCACCAGGATCAAGAAAAAAACAGCACTAGGCAAATGGATCCGTGAGTGCCTCGACAATCTGGTACGATCTATACTTACGATTTTGGATGCCGGTCTCATTATGGCGGACGCGTTCAACTAGCATCTTCCTTCCTCTTCCGTGAAGTCTTTGGCTCACATGGGGCTGTCGGGGAGGATGAAAAAACACTAAATTCTGCTCTCGTAGCGGATGGCCATTTGCGATGATAAGTAAGTGATTCCTCAGAGTATTGACCAGACTGTCTAATTGTTTGTGGACCTAGAAACATTGGACAGGCTGCATAGCTGTTCTAGCACCGGTCGGAGGAGAAGACCTTGGCCAATGAACATCTGTTCCAGGGAAGTCAGACGTTGGTTTAGAGCCTCAATGGCACCGGCGCGCATGCCGGGCCGCTGCCGTTTATCATCGTATACACATTCGACCTTCAACTTCACGCACGGCCGGCATGGCTGTTGCCGCGAGCATTTCGCTTTGCGTTTGCGGCACGACTGGCAGGCGGGACCCTCTTCGTCGATTCTGTCGTCATCTTCCGGTGCCGGCCTCTTCTCACCTCTAGTGGCAGTGGCCATCGTTGCTGCCCCTTTGGGAGCAAAGCGAACCTGGACTGTCTATCATGTGACAGCGACAGTCTATGGAAGTCTCGGCAACAGAAAAACGAGAAGAGATGCTGTAATTRCAGAGCTCTCACAAAACCTCTTTGAAGAAGCTTGAAAACACTGAACAGTATTGTATCTGCAGGAACGAGGAAGTAAGGCTGTCAGTAGAAGACTCCACAAGTCCTCAAATTCATCTTGTGGCGCAGGCCTTGTTTGATGCAGCTTCCCAGCATAATCTGGATTGAGCGTACAGTGTAAGACGTTCTTGCCCAATAAAAGCGTGGCAGCTCCAACGGCTGGGTTTTTCCGCCACGCAAACGTGTATGGGCGGGGGCCGGAGCGAGTCCCGGAGGAAGGGCCGACGCCCCCTCGTACTCTTAATTCTCGACTTAGTTCTCCATATGAAATCGCGAATGTAGATGAGAATTCTCTGCAAACAAATTYTTGGAATAGAAAAATTAGATGGCACAGAACCATTCAAGAGGCATCAAACAAATGAGAAAAATTTCCACTTCACTTGAAGAAAACGAGTGGGAAGCTGGTACAATTCTTAGAGCGGCSCAACTATCTTGTGCACTGCTCTCTATACTACTGTAGCGAGTATCTCACAGTCGGAAATTTTGGCAGTCGTCCCATAAAGTCACTGTGAACCTTCTACTTTCCGAAGCAGGTCTTCTAGCTGTTTTGCCACGAAAGCCGGATTGTCCTTCTGAATGGRATGGCCACTCTTYGGAGCAATAAGTGGCCCCTTCGCCCTATCTGGGTCAGTGAGCTTGATAAGTCCCTCATTATACTTATGCCACACCCTGGTTCCCCTTAGCAACTTCATCAAACAGGAGGCCCCACAAACATATACTCACGGCTGCRTATACATCTCCGCCATACCTAAAGGTACCTTCATCGTCTCCCACTCCTGATTCGCGAACGTCTCGAGCTCATGCCCCACGACCGTGAYCTRGGGCCCCTTTCTCTCCTCCTTTCCTCTCAGCTTCGGCAGTGACGGGTCCGGCAAGATGGATCTGATGTCGCGGCGGTCGAAGCCCTCGGGGTTCTTGGCGCTGGCGGCGAATATGGTGGTTACKTTRGTGTAGGCGGCCTGRTAGACGTYGAGGGGSGTGCCGGCGGGGATTAAAGAGAGGGAGAAGGTGTGGGAGGCGGGGTTGGGCCAGATTTCGGCGAAGTCGGCGTTGCCGGGGTTGGAGTCGAGGAAGAGGATTCCTTCGACGGTTTTGGGATACCTGGTTTAGTTAGTCGTAAKTCAGGTGAGGTAGGRAGTTGGTATGTCGAAATACCGGTCCGCGTATCTCCGCGCGATATGTGCGCCGATGCTGTTATTGACGAAGACGATGCGCGAGGAACGCTCCGGGGCTAGGGTCTGGATCAGCTCRTGAGTATCATCAACGACATCGTCTAGATTATGCGCATAGCCCGGCTCTTTGGACGACGAGCTCTCGCGCGGGTCTCGTGCTGAAGCGCCCTGGCCGARGCGGTCGTACGTAAGCRTCAATGGTTTCGGGGAGATGCTCGATTTTGGATCAGTTCGATGGTGGGATTCCAGAATGTCTGAGGGAGACCTAGGCCATTGAGKAAGACAAGAAGGAGGCTGCTGGCGGCATCTCMTTCGAAAAGCTGGTATGCGAGGGAAGCGTCGGGCTTGGAGGGGAGAGCTACGATCGGYATGTTGAAAAGTAGAGCGAGATTATGAAGCTATGGAAGGAGATTTTCAACTSAAAGCAAGCTCATGAARGAAAGTGCCACGGACTTGACGGCAATTTATATCCCAAATCAACCAGAATATTACCAACATGTTGGTAACGTGCCGTCCACTGACAAGGGGGTTGTAAAATGCTCCATTTGGCCAGATCCAGATTCTTCATAAGCACCAAGTACAGCYTTAMGAAATGCTGRAGATCTGATTGTTCAAGGTTCCGAACCTTGTCTATGTTCACAAGAAGACGTGTGAGGCTCAAGACCCCCAAAAAGAAAACAGAAGACTATAAAGCACTTGAATGAAGATCCATCTGCTTTTTTGATTCATAACACAGGGATTACCATTTTCCGTTTCAAAMCCAAAACATCCAGAAAAAGCCAAATACACATACTTTATTCTATGGAAAATTTTTTGAGAAGAGGTGAAGTGCCGATGGGCTCCCAGAGGCTAAATTGCGGRTGGCGGGCTCTCGACCAATCAGAGCTCAGATGTTTCAAAGCATCTCATGATGCGAGGCTGAAGTGGCATGTATAAAACCCCTCCAGTCCCCTCAAACYTTTCTCAATTTTTCYAAGTCCAAAATCTCCAAACAAATCCTCTACTCCAGTATTCCTCTACATCCCAGAACCAYCTAACAAGACTTTCCCCACATCCAAACCAAGAACCCCGAAGTCAAAATGGTCACYCCAAGCACCTGCTGCGGCAAGAACAGCCAAGGCTGCGTYTGGTATGTACCTTCCCTTCCTACTTTCACTGAAAAGATAGGAAGGACGAATGGACTGATTTCGAAACAGCGCCAGCCAAGCCAAATGTTCCTGYGGCGAGAAGTCTGCCCTCCACTGCAGCTGCGAGAAATCTGCCACCGAGAACGYCGTCACTGGTCCCCGCTGCTCATGCCGTATGTCCCCCCAAATTATTTATTCAATCATTTCAAATGCTAATTGATCTTCAGGTGCTCGTCCAGCCGGAAGCTGCACCTGCGACCGCTCCAGCACTGAGAACGCAACTCCAAGCGGCGACCTGTGCTCCTGCGGCGCTCGTCCTGCTAGTACGTTCTCCCAYTCTCACACAGCATTTGAAATAATCAAACTGACATTATATAGCGGCATGCACCTGTGAAAAGGCATCTGACGGCGGCCTCCTGCCAACAGAGACCGACTTCACGACCCGCGCATAAACAACCTCTCTTCGATATCCCGGTGTTAAGGCGTTCTGTACAACATGGTTAATTCATCACTGCATATCTCTAAGTCGAGGCGCAAGAATACACGTATTCAAGGGCGCCTTGAACTCTTCATCAAATTCGATCTTCTACTCATCCTTGGTTACCTGGTCTGGTCAGCTTTCGATGTTGCTCTCCCATGGATCAAGGCCTACCCTGCATACACTTTGTATATTCTCCTTACACTATCGCTTTTGGCCATGGCCATGAAACGGCACATTCTTGTTCTCGCCAGGCGGATCCACCAGTTCTGGCATGAAGCTCGCGTGAATATCTTTTTGTCGACTACTTGGGGCGCGGCGAGGGGCAACCAACATGAGATACTGGATAAGCTTGATCCGAATTGGTTGTTCAAGGAGGAGAAACTCAAGGTTCCGTCTTTTGAAGAGCGCAAGCTTATAGCGGATTACTCGCGTAAGGGTTCTGTTGCTTCTGTGTCTGCTTCTGCGCTTCAGCAGGTGCTGGAGGAGGAAGACTCGATTTCAACCATTAACCTGGATCCTAATGCCTCTTCCTCTTCTCCACCAGCTACGCCTGCGTCGAAGAAGGGGAACAACAACAAGAAGAAGAATAGGGATAGACGCGTTAAATGAATAGATAAATACATTACACTGCCTCTCAATCCTTCAAACATTGTGGTCTAAGCTCTACGCGTACCGGACTCCAGGGACTCCAGCGTTACACGAGGGTGATCCCCGGGCGCGTGTCTACAGGGGTCGGACACTGCCAAATGTCCGCACCCTCAAGCCTTTTTAGGGTCCATTTTGCGAGCTTCAGCCGCATGCAGGGCCTCGGACATTCTAGGCGCGTCGCAACCCGCTCGCGGACCCCAACGACAGCTCACATAAATACTGTAAAGGCATTGGAATCACTTCAATTATCTCACTTAATTTCATAACCAGATAACTTGAACCTTGAGTATTATTTCGATATCTAGATTTT
>QYSG01007336.1:0-32836 GCA_003988875.1 Lachnum nothofagi
AGAACCTCAAAGGGAGATAGAACGTTACAATCGCAAAGAGAAAGACTTGAACCAGGCATCCTTCCCATTCCGAATCAATCTCCAGTTCCTTCGACGTATTTTGAATATGGTAGAAATATCTTGCTATCTATTGGTATACAAGATTGTCCCCCACCAGCTCACTCAGTGGGGGATCCAAGTCCCCGAACAGAAAGATATCTTATACTGGGAAGACTTTCTCAAGACCATCGACTATCCAAAATCGTCCATTCTATCCTTGGAGGACCAAAGGCTGGTGCAAAAGGCGTTTGGTAGACTACGCCATGCCAGGAATGCAGAAGCCCATCGAGCGCTTAATATCCCTATTGCGTGCTTCGAAGACATCGTACAAGATGCACAGACTATTGCCAGTGTATTCCATTCGCAATGGGCCTACGACCAGCTGTCCAAGCTCTCAACTCAAATGATCAAGATATTGGACCGGATTGGGAAGACCAGGGAAGATAGAGACCAGGTAACAGAGAACATCAAGCGGGGTTTTATGCCTGAACGGCGGTACGTGGACACCAGGGAAGGGGAGTTGCCCTGGGACTTGATGGAAGGTCTTTGTCAATTGCTGAACCTGACATCCGATGATGTGTTTGGTCACTTGGTAGTGATGAGCAAACCAGCATAGTTCTTGTCGCCCAGGGAAGGTGCTCATCCGAGCTATTGTGCGGTTAAAATCTTGGATCGGCACCTCTGAGATGACTTCCCGGAGTTATCTTCACACTCAAAGTAATGCTAGAAGTCACAATCATTGGCACTTGAAGATGCTTGTTTACATACCAAGAGCCTTTCTACATTACATGCCGTGACCATGGAATAATAGTCCCTAAAAGGGATTTCCTCAAAGACATAGATCTAAAAGACATTAACACCTAAATGCGACATCAGCACCCCAATTGCACCAAGCTTTCATCATGGATTAGGACAATACGGTCGTCGATGCCTGGTGGCTCCACATTTTGAGCAAGGCTCCAAGCACCAAACGGATTCATGGCCCCCTCCACAATTCAAACATCCCTGGGTCTCCGGGCACTTCCACGTCTGATGGTCCCGTCTGTGACAGTGTAGACACTCCCACGGACATTGCCACGCCCAATGCTCATCCGAATTGCAGTTTGCGCATCGGCGCGGCCGTACTGGTCTTCTTGGTGGCTCGATCACTTCGCCTTCTTCCGTACTTGGTGTTCGGGCGCTCGGGTTTGGGACGAAAGGCGTGAGCTTCCTGGGTCTGTTGGGGATTATCGTATGGTATTCCTCCCTTTCGGGATATCCGAACTTTCTCTTGCCCTTATAACCCAACATGATGCCGGCTTCTTTGTGCTCAATGTTTCCTCTGATGGCCGAGTTCTGCCAGTCGAATTTAAACTTCCCGCCAGATGCAGAGCCGTAATCTTTCTCCTCGACTTCCTGGACAACGTTATTGGGCTCAATTGACTTGCCCGGTTGGTGTTCGTCAAGGAGGCCGATTATGGGGAGAAAGGGTGGCGAGGGAGGGACTGTCGTTTCGTTGTGAGACTGGCCAGTCAAAATATATTCCTGACCAAAGTCGAGTCCGAGGAGGTCATCCACATAGCGTCCCTCTGAATATTGTTAGATTTGCACATTAAAGCTAGATCTCTACATACGGGCAGCGGCGGCTTGCTCTTGCTCATGAGTATCCGGGTCTACCTGGGCTATCGGGAGGAGATCAGGCGGGTGCCGCTGCTCTTGGCATTCCTGGTTTTCTGCTTGGCGGTATTGTTCGAGGAACGGGAATGGATCATCAGCTAGAAGTTATCAGCATATGTCGCTGAAGTCTCGTGAAATATGCCTACTAAAATGGCTCCAGACCAAGTTGCCAAGATCTAACCCGTTGACCTCGTATTCGCCGGCTACCTGGTCTGCGTATTCCTGGATGGTTGGGAGAGAGTAGCCGGATGCAATGATTCTTACTATTACCGGATCATGCTCGCTGGTGAACGTCGCCATCTTGCTGTGTTGTGGTGGATGGATCCTCGAGAGTTTAAGTTGGCGGATGAGCGGCCCACGTTTTTGAATACTAGCGACGAGTTCGGACGGCCAAAACCATGAATTTTCATTCACATTGCTAATTCACATGTAGAAAAATCACTGTGAAATCTACGTTGTTGATTTTGATGTATGCCATATTCATTCTAGTAACTTATTATAATCTCCACTGATATCAAAGCCCTGATGCGCGTGGGCAGAGAGACTTAAGAAGTAGGATCCCAAAGAAATGAAAAGACTAAAAATCGTTCGCCCACCATTCCGCGGGCGGATGATAGGCTCCCGTCTGGCATGCCGGCCGAGTGTGCCCAATCTTGCCGCACATTTCACACGCATCTCGGCATTCCCAGAACCAATGATCTTTGGCCTTGCAATTGTGGCATCCTTTCAGGTTGATGTCTTCTTTCGCCCAGATGAGCTGCACTCTCGGATCACAACCGTTCTCGTGGAAAGACGCGGGGAACGGACTACCTGGGAAGAGGAATTGCCAAAGATTCCATTCAGCTGCGTACTGCTGGATGGCTGGTGCTATAACCTCGCCCTCATGCACAAACTCCTCAAGCTCGCCATTCCACTTAGGCGGTTCCTGGATCACCCCCCCTCGAATTTCCTCCCATTTGAGAAGAAATTCAACCGGAGTCATCTTCTTGGCTCTTAGTTCTTCCTCGTAGATGCGCATCAGCTGCGAGCAGAACCCGTCTCTTCCTTTGTTGGTGAAGCCGGGGACAGCTTGGATATACCCGTACTTAGGAAAACCGTGCTCATCGTTCGGATTATTCATGTCCTTTGGGTTCAAGACGACGCGCCACGAGATAGGGCATACTCGTCTGAAGTTCGTCGTTTGCATGATCTGAGCGAGCTTTTCTTTGGCTTGACGCATGGGACCGCTGATCTCGTAATCTCTTTTATCGGCAACATTGAGCTCGTATGCAGCCTGCCGAGAGTTTGACGCCCAATCTTCTGCGCCTTCCCCCGACTCAATGTACCTGGTGATCTTCTTGGAGGCCTCGGCGAGCTCCAACTTGTCGATCTTGATCCGGATCTCAGACATGGGATATCTACCAAAGAACTCCTGGGCCCCAAGGCTCGATTTTGCTTTCGTCTGCAGAACGTCCAACTCTGTGCGTAATCTTACCAGTTCGGTGTGGATTTGCTGGCTCTCGTCTTCTTTACCTGCGTCTCCAGCCTTGGATACCTTCATCGCCTTGTGTCCATTGTTCTCATCATCCATGACGCCGGCTAACTTCTCGCAAGGGCTGGTAGATTGCGGCATTCCTCGTGTTGCCTGCTGCAGGGGTTGAGGATGTGCCACATCTGCTGGCGAGAGAGGAGGTGCTTCTGCCTTGGTGGGGTTATCGTAAAGCTGTGATGAGGTCTTGCTGGCAGAGTCGGAGGGAGCGGGCTCTACCTCGTTGGATGGGACTTTCTCGGGGTAGCCGCTGGCGGCGGAGGAAGATGCGACAGCTTCCTTGGATGGGTTGAATTCTGCCTGGTCTGTCATCCGCTTGGTCATGGCGGCTACTTCTGAATATGTATTAGCCAACGAATCGTGAGATTCGGACGTGCATTCTAGGCTTACCCAAGACTTCCGGTATCGCGATGGACAGAGCCGGCGCTGACGGAGCAACTGGGTCTGATTTGGGGATCCGTAAGGCGACCTGAGTTGATCCTTCCTGGTTTGTAGCTGTGCTGAGGCTCTGGTCATGCTCAGGGCCTTTCGCGTTGGGAGCAGCTGTGGGTTGGGATACCTGGTGTTCTCCGGAAAGGGCGGCACGCGAGGCTTCTCGAGGAGTAGAGGGGAGCGTAGATGCGGGTGAGGTGTTTCGCGAAGACATCTTGTTATCTTGGTGTGATGGGGACCGTGGTTGATGTCGGTGTTTATGTTACGTTTTGAGAGAACGGATTTTGGGGTCAGTCGCCCACCCCACTGTGTTGTACATTCACTTGAAAAAGGTGCTGATCCGGGATAAATTCCTAATATTATCTCGGATCGGCACCTGCTCGAAACAAATAGTCATAAGAGCCCACTTTGCCTTAAAAGGTAAGTGGTAATAAACATCTTTATTTGAATGCTATCCGTCATGACAAGAATCTAAAAGATTTGTCTGTGCCCTCAAAGAGAGATTCTTCCAAAGCAAAAGGGACAACACTGAAAAAAAAAAAAAAACTATTTCCAGTAATCACCAAAGGCGCTACTGAGGAACTCAGCGAGTGCCCGCTCCTCGTTGGACTTCTCTCCCTGGGCACCATTGTCATCGACCACCTTCTCCTCCACCTTATCCTTTGCCTGGTAACCACCTTCCTTCTCCTTCTCGTTACCATCAGTCTCCATACCCTCGTCCGTTGTGACCTCTTTCTCGTCATCAACAACCTCGTCATCACCCTCAAGCTTTTCCTGGTCCAACGTAGCTCCTTTCTCTTCTTCGGCCGAGGGATCGCCGACGGCAGCCGTGGTGGTAGCCTTGTTACCTGGTGGTGTAGAGAGGGAGGAAGCTGCCATCAGAGCGTCTGGGGGCGGCTGTGGTGCTGGAGCGGGGCTAGTTGGAGGATGGATGGTAGTGGGAGATTGAGAAGTGGATGCAGCCGGAACTGAGGGGGTAGCGGTAGGTGCACGCGGGAGAACAAAGAGATCTTTGTTTTGGTTGTAAAACTCATATAGTCGCATGTTGCGGCTTCCTGGTGTTGGCAAAGAGCGGCTGGCAAAGGTTCTGATACCATTGACAATGTGTAGTCGGCCGTACTCGACGACCCCACGTCGCCGCACGATGGGAACGCAATGATGGTGCTCAACCCAAAAACAGAACGATACCGCACGATCTCCCTGGTATATCCGCTCGTATTTGATGACGTATTTGCCATTGAAGACTGCCTGGAACTGCTGGAACTTGGTTTGGAAATCGCAGTAAATGCCATCGTACCAATATTCTACCGCTCCCATAGGAAGACGGGTAGTAAGATCCCATCCCAGTTGAGGGTTTGAGATTTCAACCCCTCTTCCCTTGTGCATTTTGATACGCGGGTTGTAGATAGTAAAAGAACCGGGGACAGCGGCTGGCGTGGCCAGTACCTGGGTGTATGGAGGGTGCTCGACAGTGAGATTCCCCTGTGGTAAAGCCGCCGTTGCAGCTGGGTGAGGACTGCTTGCCGCAGTGCCACTTCTAGTCGCGGTGCTGGACCTATTGTTTCCTGGGCCGACTCTGGTTGCTGGCACTGGCAGAACTATGCTACCTGGTGGTGCGTAGCCTGGCTGTTGGTGGGGCAGCAAGCAGGGTGCCGGATTGGCCGCGGTAGTGGGATTTGCAACAGGCGCCGAAATCGCTTCCGCTGCAGAGCTGTTTGTAGGAGTTGGCCCGTTACCTGGTATAATGTCTGACGGCGTATTGGCCGGCTTTAAGTCAGTTCCTGGCGCTACCTTTACTGGTAGGCCCGGAATCCACTCCAAAGCCACTTCGCCCCCTATTCTCGTTATCAGCTATGTCTTAAGGCAAATCAGTGGTGCCCTTACAAATTGCACATATGACCTGGCGCTCAACGGCGCACTTCTTTGCCGGCAGAGAAAGCGTATTGTATTGGGCGTCGTTGCCCGCCTCGAAAAAGGCTTCTACCTGGTCTTTCATGGACAGCAAGATCTGCATGTCAATATAATTGCCATCTTTGTCTGGTTCCGTGGCGGCAAAAGATTCCAAGTCGTCCCACTGCGACTTGTATTGTAGGTTGTCTTGCGTCCATACCTGGCGCTGCATTTTGCCTGGAGAATGCCTTTACCTGGGTTGTTGGTGGAGATGTGTTGTGGGTGATGGATTCTGTTCCTGGAAAAGATCGGTATCGGCGTCGATGTGGGAATTGCGACAAGCGAAAGTTTTTTTGATCGACGAGGTGGGCGAAAGGCAGCGCTTACATAAGAGAGCGATGACAAAAGCAGTTAGGCGGCTTTTGGTAACGCAAGGCTTACAAGACAGAGCGAAAACAATCAGAGAGAAATCACTGCATTGCTTTGCCAAAGAGAATCAAAAGAAAAGGAAAACGACAGCACAACTCAGAAAATGATGCACTCCAACTACCAGGCAATGAGCCGTCCAGGCCCAGGAAATGGACAGCACGGAATCTTTGGGTCCAACCCAACTGCCCCGACCGAAGAGCAGAAGAAAAGGGGGTGCGGACATTGTCTCTCATTGGGATATCATGACCTCACTCACCTGGCAAGGATCTGTCGAAGACCAGGGAGGAACGGGAGGATCAACTGCTGTGCGATCTGCGACGGTTAGTTCAATCCTGATCTTGATTGCGAGTTTGTGGTTTGCTTCGAATGTACGGAAGCTGAAATTCTCAAGAACCTAGTCATTTGCTAGAGGAATGCATACGATTCCAGGTATTGCAACTCGGCGCGAGGCAAAAGGCCCTCGTTAGATTCCATCACACGTTCCGCCTCGGCGGTCCAGAGCTTGCGGCAAAGACATATGATTTCCGCCGAGACCCTAATGTCGATACCAGGAAAGGCCACCCTCTTACCCCAGCCGAAGTGAACCAGAATAGAAAGGCACTTGAAGGCTTCGACTATGAGTTGTTGAGGGAGTCGATGCAGAGTAGCCAGTGGGCCAGGGTGCAGGAGGCGCGGCAGCAGAGACCAGAGACACCATTGGGCAAGAAAAGCTGGGATGTTATGCGCGACGTCTTCCCGACCGGCGTGTACACATCAGAAGAAATCCACGCCCACCTCGACCTTGCCTACCAGCATGGGCAAGCGGACGCGCACTTCGAAGCCTACCAGAACACCCTTGATGGTCCAATGCAGCAGCACCAGGCATGGCATTACAGCCAGGTAGCTCCTTACTTTCCATCCGCCGAAACCTCTAGTCGCTTTGACAACCTGGATCTATACTGCAATGTCGAGAAACCTGAGCCAGATATCAGGTATGGGGGAGAGATTGATTACGAAACACAGACGTATCATAATGGGTGTAATAAGGATGATGCTGCGGAGGCTGAGGGCGTGACCGAAGACGAGAATAACCAGGCAGAGGATAGTACTGGTGGGGGCCCACCTTGCGGTCCTCATCTCAAGGCTATTACTACTAAGGAAGCCGAGAGTATGGTTGAAGGAGATAAGAGTGAAGGCCCTGCTGGGAACCAGGTAAACGATGACATTCAAGAAGACTTGACTTATGGCTTCGATCCGAACGATGTTGCTGGCGAGGAAGCTGAAGATGTCATCGAAGGGGATGGGGGTGAAGAACCTGTGGGGGACCAGGTATACGACGATATCAAGCAAGACTCACCTCGCGATTCAGATCTCGAAGCCTTTCATGATATCAGCACCAATGGCGGGGCCCCCGCTGCCAACTACCAGGAAGCTCAACCTCACCAAACCAGACAACAATACGTGTTCCGCGGCCCCTCCGCTGCCGCCCGTCTCCCCACCCATTTTTACACAGTCTCCGTCGCAGCTCCCGTTGACGCAAGTATTGCCGGTCTCAGCGCTACGACTACCGCTTCAAGTCAGGCCACTGACGATCCTCTGGAGCCACTCTCCCAGGAATATGGTGTCAACTTTGGCGGCTCTCTCAGAATGCCCCCTCGCCCAAATACCGCGTTCACACCCGGCCTAAAGCCAGCACCGGCCAGGGACAAGTTCAAATTCGAAGGGCCGGCAGAGGTGCGGCAGGTCGCTGGTGGTGATATCGGGAAGAGCAGTTGGGCACCAGGTAGTCAAAGGAGAGAAGATGCCGAAGTCTTCCAAATTGTCGAGAGGAAGAGAAATTAGAGACGTAGACCGCTGTAGATGTCGCGTTGAGGAGGGTCCTATAGGTCAATGATATCGTTCAGCGCTTTTCCTTTTTAAGGATTTCTCTTTTTAAGAGTGGAGGTAATGGGGATTGGAGAAATGTGGAAATCTCAACTGAGGTCGTTCAGGCAGCAGCCGTTGTACTTTCCTCACCCAGGCAGATAAGCTCTGACCCTTCTGCTTAGGCATCATGATAGATGGATGAAGGGAAGAAGTCTTTTGCTCAGTATCTGTCGCGTGGTGGTGAAGCATGTCGTCGTGAAAATTCGGCTGGACTAGTGTCTCAGCCGAGCCTCAGCGTGGGAAGGCACTGCCCCACATCGACAACGCCACGTAACTGCCTAAATTAACTATGGTATTAGATCTCGCACCTCCAAGATGGGGAATCTCGCCAGCTTTAGGGTAACTGAAACCTTCCATTGCTCAGCGGACTCCTTCTTTTTAGTCATCTGCCCTGCCCTATGCTTATTCCTCACGGTCACATGTCAGTGCAGATGTGGTCAGCAGCAAAAGGTGCTGATCCGAGATGTTAAGGGGAAAATATCTTGGATATGCACCTCATGAGAATCTCTACGAGTAAAAACAAAAGCGAAATCCCCACAGCTTCTGCCTCCACAAATTCTGCCTGGCCAGTATTCCCACTTCCGCTTGTCAATAATCAACTCCTTACGCCTGAACAAATAACTCCCCACCAACAGGAACATCCTCAAACCCCAACGGTGCCTTCGCAATCTTCATTCTGTCATGAAATCCCAACTCCATATGAAACATCCAGTCCTTGTTACCTGGCCAAGCATACCTGTACAAAAAGAGATGATCTGCGACCTGCACAATCCACTCCACCGCCCATCTGCGCCACTGAGGCGATTCAGCAACCGCGTCGACATCCAATCCCGGGCGAAGCGGTGCGAATATTCGGGCGATGGCTACGTAAATCAGCTTCTGCACTCAAGCTTGAAGCTATAGACTTACTGTTGGTACCGATGTACTCCTCCCAGAACTCCATCCTCGCGCCAACGTCCAGCATATCTTCCACACTTGGGAGGCCTAGCATCGCGATCGTGGCCCAATCTATGATAGCAAGCGTGATGCCGTACATGAATTCCCGCTGGTACAGATGCATCTCTGACCCGAATCCAAAACATTGCTCTTTGTGCTGACCTCGTGATCCGCACTCGACATATACGTCCGGATCGAAGAGCTGTTCTCCGACGCGCGGCAAGTACTCCAGGTCCAATCTTCCCTGGTAAAAGAACAGTGCTTGCGCGACTTGCTTGATCACCGGAGTGCTCCCCGCCGAGTTCACTTGCTGCAAAGCAGCGCCGCTCTCGCCAACTACCTGGTCGAGAGGTGTCTTGTAGGTAGTGCCGTGATGAAAGACGATCCCTTCAAGGGAATGAAGGATCTGCTGGCTAGCCGAGCTCACAGCTGTGCCTGGTCGTCGAGTCGTGGGGGGAGCAAGAGCTTGGTTCTCGATCTCGGGGGTTATGGCATTGTTTGCGAGGACTTTGGCTCTCGCAAGGGCCTCGAGAGTGAGGGGAGGGCGGGGAGCGTTCTGTGGAGGGACGGGGCGTTTGATGGGCGGATTCCTGGGACGCGATGCTTTCAGTTTCTTGCTGGACGGAATACGAGCTGAGGATTTGTTAGTGGCAGCGAAGAGTTGGAGGATGGGGCGCACTTGCCATGCTTCTTGATTCTCCTTAAGCTCGCAGTCTTGATCTTCTTTGCCGGAACTCTTGATTTGCAAGGCAGGCTCTTGGGGCTTTCCTGGTTCTCTTTGCGCTTTGGCATCATTCTGCGAGCCTGTGGCGATGCTGCGACCATGGTGTTGATTATAACAAAAGTAATGGGAGTTGTAGTTGTGAGGTGGAAGACCTTTGATTCACAAGCCAAGTGGCAGGGGTCGCGGGGTCATGCAAGGCTACAGTACCAGTCGCACAATAGTCTCGCCATTTTTTTCTGAAAAACACATCTCCTTTATTCAATAATGCTCTCCTTCTCTCTCATTCCCATCTTCGCAAACTCATCCTCTCTACGTTCGTGCTACCTCCATAGAGAATCCTCTTCGGCACCACCTCTCAACCAGGCAGCACCCTCTCTTTCTGCGATCGCCCCCCTCCGCCAGAAAACGTCCTTACCAGCTCCTCACCAGGCACAATTCTCCTCCGGCCTTCCGATCGGGAAGCCGATTCCTCCAAAATGGGCTACTTGAGTAAGTCCTACCCGCATTGCCTTTCATCACCTAACGTTGCCCAGCCCATGCCGACCAAAATAACACGCTCGAGATTCTTAAAAAACTCGACCAGCGCCTGCTCGGTATTGACTCTAAGTACGACCTAGAAGACGCATCGATATGCTGGACCCACCGCCGCCAAGAAGTCGAGGCACTGCTCGCCCAGGCAGAACAAATGGGAGACACCGGGCTCACGACTTTTCAGGCGTGGCTTGATAGACTTTGGGAGAAGCAGCAAGATTCTGTCACCCGGGGTGGCAGTGTGAACAGCCAGGCATATCCACTAGAGCACCATCATCGTATTGGTATGGCCGCAGTAGCAAAGCTATTTCTGCACGCAATCGCCGGCAACACGATGACGAAGATGACGGAGCCCAGGAAGGATGCTCCTAAAGACCACGTCAAGTATTGGGAACACACTCTTAAGACATCCCACGTTGTCAAGAACGTAACTGCAGAATTTCTGCGGATATGCTTGGCCCTAGCCATGTAAGTTGTTTCCGAGTTCTCGAACAATGCATTCATTGACCTTTGTGTAGTCGCTTGATCAGATCGCCAGACTGGCAGACGTCCACCGTGGCCCAGAAGGAGGACCAGGAATATAGAATGACGTTGATGAATGACTTGTTAAACGACAAGCTGGCCCTTGGGGCCCTCTATTACCAGTGGCTCCATCTCTTTGATGGTATCTGGGTTTTGGGTGCCACGCCGATCGACCAGGCAGAGATCACGCTTCAAGCAGCGGTTCTGGCGTGGATGCGAGCCAAAGGTGTCCAGGGAATAGAGCATGTCTTGATCGAAGTCCTTGATAAGGAGCTTCCGGAGTCCGATGAAACACCTCTCTCGATCAACTGGAGCGACGATATCTACCAGCCGTATCGGTCCATGTTCACAGCCCCCTACTTGAAGCCATTCGTTAGTGCTCTTAGCATCTACAAGCTACCAGTTACTATGGATCCGAAGCGGAAGCCGAAGGAGAAGCTGAAACCATCCAAGAAGCAGTACACAACGTTCCGCCTTACCGAGGTATTGGGACCGGCTCGCCAGGCAATCAACTAGTTGGATGGTGTGGGCATTACCAGGGAGGAAGGGCTTTGAGAGGATGGGAAGAGAGTTTATACAGCATTGCTGTCTTGATAAGTAAGCCATTGGCTTTTTTCAATGAATTATGAGCCGGTTGGGAGGTAGATATCAAGGGCGAATGACCAGGTAGCCATGTCTTCCAGCCAAATTACAGGTTCTTCCTTGTAACCGTTTCACGTAACCGCAGGTGCTGATCCAAGATCAAACCCCCTCCATAGCTAGGATAAGCACCTCTCACTCCCTCGTAGCATGATCTTTCTAGTCAATCTGATACCCCGCTTCTCCTTCTGCTGGCTTCGACATACCTCCCTTCCTCCCCCCCACATTCCATTTCACCTTCACCTCCTCAGCCTCCTCAACCTCGTCAAATTGATCAAACCTCTTTGGTTACCTTTCGCTTTCCACTATCCAGGCATTTCACTCTATTGCCATAGCTCGATTACTAGCCAACTATCAACATCTCTACTACTTTCAACTCCTCCTTCATCCTTTACTACCTTAAGCTCCTCGATTGCGGTTTCTCTAACGCATTCACTCGCTCCAACCCTTCTCTTCATCAACATCAACATCTATACACATATCCTTACTTGCGCTCTTTACCAGGCAATTTATCTACGTACATATTCTTGGTTCCCAGAGAGCGTCTTCGATCAACCTTCTTGTCATCCTGTTGAGGCTATTCGCAAACCTCTCCGTCGAGTGAATTCCTCGGCCTAGGGATCGGCGATTCTAGCTGACAATTCACCATGGATGAAGCAGATCGCAAGCTAAAGGCTTTATTGGAAACAAGAATTCAAGTTAAAAAAGAGCCAGGAAGCAAAGCGCACGATGTGCCACAGTTCCAACAATACCTTACGTTGGCCACCAAGAAGCTGGTCACTCGAGATGCAGAGGGAAGACTTCTTGTTTGGAGTGGTGAAGACCAGGAATACGTCGAAGTCCTATCCGAAAAGGAGATCGAAGACAGTGAATTGTCCAAGTCAGAGAAAGTCTATCGTCTCGACCAGAGAGCAAAGAGGTTCAAGGCTCTCCTCCAGTGCGCGACAAAGGTGTTTCACTTTTGTCGGGGTAGAGACTTCACACCAGAAGAGGTCCTAAGTTCCGTGGGCTATGAATTTTGGAGTTTGATTGGCACCAAGCGCCAGGCAACCAACATTGTCGTGGACATGAAGAAGCAGACACGCAAACGTCTCCACTCCGGGGGTGAGGCGGCCGTTAAAAAGCGGAATATGCTCACTAAGACACTCAGACCAGGCAGAATTGCCACGACCTTAGGCAAAGCATACGGCAATGCGGTCCAGATTCTAGGCAATGAATACGCACATGACTTGTGCGAGATCTGGCACCGGTATTATCAACGGTACCGCAAGTTATCCCAGGAAGAAAGACGCCAGAAAATCGACAAGGCAATGGCGGACTTCATCCAGAAGTCAAACCAGAGTCCTTTAGACTGCCCTCTGAGTGGCAACTTCGCCCAGGAAATTCGTTACTCGGTTGCTTTCGGCATTCCGCATGATCTCCAGCTCCGGGATGAGCCCGTGACCCATGAGTACGATTCCCAGGCAGAGGATGGCGGGGAGATGGACGTGAAGGAGTCGGAGTCGGAAGCTGTTGTGATGGGGAAGAAGTGGAGAGGAAAGACGAAGGGGGAGGCGACGGGGAAGAAGGAAGATGGCACCATAGGGGACTGATGCTTTTAGCATCTGAGGCCCCTCCAGGTACATCGACAGCCACCTTTGGTGCTTGTTGCATTATTAAGAGGGGAGGCTGGGAAACATTTCTTCGGATTTAGAGATTATGGATATCGCTTGCTGGAAAGCTTGAAGCCAGGCATATACTCATCGGGATGCATGTGGCGTTTGTCTTTTATTCTAGCATCATGGGAAGGATCAATATATGATAATGGAATGGGAGTTCTGGGTTGAATCTAAATAAATCATGAATATGCTGCCAACTGTGAAACTCTTTGTAGCAGCCTGTGCAACTGTTGTGTCAATCTTGACTCTTCTTATCTCGGTCAAGTAGGCTAACATTTAGCATACCTTGCTCTCAACAACACAGCAAAGTATAACGACCAGTGCCAAACTTAGCAGTTGATGCTTATGCTAGAAAATGTCAATCTGTCAGTCCAAAATCGAGTTAGAATGCCTTTTCTATTCTCGTGGAGCAAGGTAAGGGCGCCGTCGTAGATAGCGTATACTAGTCAGGGGCTCGCTTGAGTTCCCCGGTGCAGCTTAGCCGGCAAAGAGAGAGGCTGAACGGGAGGCCGAAAAGGTGGTGGTAACGTTCGTGGTTCCTTATTGTAATATCTAAAACTGGGGTAAAGCCATAGAGATGTGACAAGGGAGAATTAACGAAGTTTGGCAATGATGAAGAAAAATCGTAGGAGGCACGTGACACCCATTCAACGTCCCCAAACCTCCAAATCCCGCGACTTCTCCTTCTTCAGCCCACAAATTCAAGATGTTCGCACCAACAGCTCCAAGGACTCATAGGAGGGCTGCAAAATACCCTATGTACACGCCCAGGCAAAAGAGAATGCACGATGCCTTGAAGTCTGGCCCGCTCAATAACCTCGCCAACGAGCTCTACAAGATGGCCCAAGAAGATTACAACCTTTGTATAATGAAGGAGAGGCTGCCAGGCAACAATCCAGGCACTATTCCCAGTCAGTATATATAGAGTGAGGTGCGTATACTTACTGACAGAGGAGTAGGTGTCAAGAGAAGCTCTAAAATTCTCCTCGATGACCGGGAAGGCGCGTGCCACCTCGTACAGTTGATCCATACGATGCACAAGTCAGTAATCGAGTCGACAATTCTGGGAACAATTGGATGGGCTTCAAGATACGATCCAGGAACACTGAAGTACATCTTGCCCGCTGTGGACAACTGTGCGGGGACCTACCTCATCACCTTTCTCGTTCGGAACCGGCAAGCGGGGTTGACCGGTGAGGAGACCAAACGTCTCCGAGACATCATCACCAGGTATTCAAACGGCAATGGACTAAAGGTTCGGGACTCTTCACCCCAGTTACGTAGAGATGCCGCTCACGAGGCCGCCGCCATCGAGCGCTACGTCCGCGGCAACAAGGATACCGATGCAATGATTTTGAAGGACATCCAGGAAGGCAAACGATGCATGTACTTCAAGGACATCCACATCTTTTGTAAGCAATTGGAGCAGCGCTTTGGCGAGGATCTCGATCCAAAGCAACGGCAATACCAAACCCTCTGTCAGGTTGGTTGCTCCAGGAACCTTGGGACTCGTATGATGCATCACGACCCAATTAGCTTGACCAATGTCAACGCGAAGCCTTTCGCCTTAGTTCAAGGCTGTCTTCGATATATGAAAATTAACACTGACATTGTTCGAGTCATTCTCAACAAGATCTGGAGCGCCGACCAGCTGGAAGTGTCCGAGGCTCTATGTACCATGTTGGCAAGCGGTCTCGTCCATTGGGGCAACACCAACTCAGTGCAGCCAGGAACTCAAGGCATCGAGCATCACCTTGGAATGGGTGAGAAGGTTGGCGCTTCTCTGAATCAGCTCGCTCTTCAAGCTCCATGGGTGAAGCAGCAGTTGGCAGATTCTCGTAGAGAGAGCCAATGGAAGCAGCAGCGCGGTGAGCTAGTCCAGGGAAAGGAGAAGATTCAAGGGGATCTAGATATTTGGACCAGGGACTTGGATTCTATCGCGGATAGGCTGGATGCTTTAGAGCAGACCATGACCAGCAAAGGTCGAGAGGTGCAGATGGTGGAGAAGGAGCTAGACGCAGCCGATAGGAAGCTTCCCGCTGAAATCAATAAGTGGAACAAGCTTGCGGAGTTCGAGCAGCGCTTCTTCGACTGGATGGGACCTGAGGAAGACTGGGTTGTTGGCTATGGGCCACCAGAGGAAGAGCCCGCTCGGGAGACCCCGCCTCTCGACGCAACCACCCCGCTTCCCAGGCAATATCCAGCCAGCCAGGCAGTCACATCCGCTGTACAATCACCGGCTGTTGAATCATCACCCAGCCAGCCCATCATGGATGATAGATGGGACAGTGACGAGGAGAGAGTTATTCGGCATGTAAAGAGGAAGCGCTTTTAGCGCGAGGTTTTACCTCCAATATTTCAAGCTTTGCTATGACTTCGTACTTTTGCGAATGCTTTTAGCATGCGGCTACTGGCTGCCTTTTTATTGTGAATAGCAACAGCTTCGATACTCGAATGAATAATCTTTCGAGCTCTGCACCTTTAGTTTGTGATAGTTGTGATCTCATCGCTGCTTTACTGCTAGAATCTCTGTGACATGCTATCGTGCTTCGTGCCGCTTTGAATTCACCAATTCACACCTCCAAAGCAACCACCATCCGCCCGTCCGCACGACTCTTTCTCTGTCCTAACAACTCCTCTGCCGTCCCCACAACTTCTCTATCCGTACAACTTCTCTACTCGTACAACTCCTCCGCCGTCAAGATGGACAAGATCCCCAGCATCGAAGAGAACTACGCCCAGACACCGCTGCATGGCATCATCGCGCTTCGCAGATTTCGACCGCATCCTGGGATATGGGCTCAGAAGTACCGAGAGATCAAAGACCAGGAAATAGCTCTCACCAACACGACTGGCCTCGATATTCTGCTCATTTTGGTGCGTTTACTGAAGAGCTATGGCTACCAGGTAGATAAACTTGTTGGCGAGGACGGCGCTGAAGATGACATTATGGAGGCTGTGGATAAAGATCTAGGATGGCACCAGGAAGAAGACATGAAGATCAAGCTGTATATGTACGACAAGATATGGGTCCAGGAAGGTCATAACGAGGATGAAGGTTTTGCTCCAGATATCTCCTTCGAAGAGCTGCTTCGGCTCGACGGCATGCGCAACTTGTTCTACCTCAACGCGCAGTTCAGATTGATCGACCGGGCAGTCTTCAAGGAAGAGGGGGCATATCTGGCAGACTATGACGATGAAGAAATCCTTTCGCGTAACGAGTTGAACTTCAATAGTCGCGAGGACTTGTCAGATGCTCTCTCCCGCCAGTTCAACTCCCCTCCCGGTCTGCAGTATACGAGCCGCCGCCCCAAATTCCTTCGAATTAACTACGAAGTCAAACGACCAGGCAGATGCATTTCAGAGATTCGGACACTGAAGCTTTGTGCACCAGAGCAGGACGAAGGGGGGATGAAAGGAACTCAAGTCGCATACTACCGACTATGTGCTGTTGTCCGTCTCGCACCCGGGGGAGAGAGTATTCGCACATATGGGATTGACGGTCAAGAATGGATCCAGGGAGAGATTGGGAACTTTCAGGTCAAGAAGTCGTATAAAACTGGAGAGGATGGGGAGCTGGAGCCTGTGGACGAGACATGGAGTGTCCAGGAAGCGGGGCAATATATGCTGTTTTATTTCAGAATGATACTGGGGAGTAGAGCTCCAGTGGCGATTGATGATGCCCCTGAGATTGGGGATAGGTAATAACGGCGTTAGCTGCGCGGGGTTTGTGAATTCGAGCCTCCTTTTTGGACTATTTCCTTTTAAACATCGTGTTTTGCAGCGGGGTTGCGCGATAATAGGCAGAAGGAGCGAATCGAAAGGCCTTCGTGATAAGATAATGAGACTTGTATTAATCTGCTATCCTCTGATTGTTCCAAAGATCCCATACGTGAAGCTCTGTCTCATTACTGATGGGTGCTGATCCAAGATATTACCCGTATTTTAAGCTGGATATGCACCTTGTGAATGATTCAAGCCGGTGGATTATGTGAACAAGATTTAGAGGCTGTAGACTTTGAAGAATTAGATTCCTTCTTCTTTTAATGAGTGTAAAGTAGTCATTCGTGTACTTATCGCCTTTACTCCAGGAGTTAGCTGTCACATCTGACGATGTCGGTGGAGTCAAGTCTTGGCGTATCCCCAAACCGATTCCGCAGACGCGTTTGAACATCTCCACCAACGACATCTCAACACAACGCAACTATGTCTAAGAACGATAGAGATCTCGTTGCGGAGACCAAGGCCATCTTGGCCAGTGTCCTGAACAAATGCAGCAGCTTGATCCAGGAAGATGCCGATGTTGAGGCACTCATCACCAGCGTAGGCGATGCAGCTGAAGAGTTGGAGAGGCTTTCCGCCACCTTCCGAGAAGATCACAGCAAGTACGATGATCTTAACCAGGAGACCGTCAGGCAAAATGAGCAGCTCGCAGCCAGATTGCAATTGACCGACGCGCTTCCAGGCAACGTATGCTCCCTGACGTTTCCGTAGAGTGGCTTTGCTAATTGCCGCGTCTAGATGTCATCTATTGATGAGTCCCTCCGAAAGCTGACCGGCAATCCCGAAGAAATTGCCAGACTAGGCACGGAACTCGATCAGTTCAAAAAGGCCCTCGACGCAGCCGTTTCGGAGAAAGAGAAGCTAGCCGGGAAGATGGAAGGGATGGAGAAGACCCTCGCAGGCAAAGAGGAGGAGCTGAAGGATAGCCTGGCCAGGAACAATGAGCTCTCCGCGACCAATAGTAAAATAGAAGGGGCTGTGGAAGACATGGAAAAAACCCTCGCGGGCAAGGACAAGGACTTGAGGGATAGCCTGACCAGGAACCAGAAGCTCTCAGCCATCATCAGTCATACCCAAGGGATCGAGGAGCAGATGAAGGAGAATGCATCCGCGAAAGAGGTCGAGCTCGAGCGAAGAGCAATACAGAATCGCGACCTCGTATTGAAGATGGGGAAGATGAAAGGCAAGGTGGAGCAGCTGGAGCAGCAGCTGAGCTCTGTTGAACCACGGTTGAGCACAAGCCATACCAGGAATGAGCATCTGTCGGGGGAGATGGGAAAGATGCAAGGTCATGCAAAACAGCTGGAGCAGCAATTAAGCTCTCTTGACTCACAGTTGAGCACAAGCCATACTAGGAATGAGGAGCTGTTGGGGGAGATCGGGAAGAGAACAGGAGAATACGAGACTATGGCGAACCAGGCACTGGACACGAACAAGAAGCTTTCGGAAGTCACAGATGAGCGCGATATGTTTCGCATGAACTTGGAGCGTAGAAGGTCTGTGGATACGGATAACGAGAGTCTTCGCGCGGAGAATCGGCAGCTTATTGCGGAGAGAGCCTCACTCGAGATGGCCAAGCAGTCGATCAAAGCAGAGCTGGAGCGAGTTCGAGAGGAGGGTGTCAAGATCCAGGGATTGTACGACTTGCTGGTCGACGATAGAACGGCCGTTGCGACTCTTGAAGCTCAGAATCCACCGTATGGAGAAATCGTGGAGATGGTGGAGGACGTTCGCAAAGAGTTGGACGAGGCTACCAGCACACTCGCCCGTCGAAACGCGTCCTACCAGGAACTTCAAGCTTTGTTGAAAGAGGCAACGGCCTTGGCCTCGACAGACCAGGTAAAGCTCAGATCTCTCGAAGAGAAAGCTTCCAAAGATGAAGCCGAGATAGAACAGCTTCGAACTGCTGCCTCTCAAGCTGTCAAGGAGAAAGAAGAGCTCGAGAAGCTGCAAGCTGGTGCTGTTGAAGTTACCAAGAAGTTGCGGGCTCAAGCTACCATGGATCAAGAGGAGCTCGAGAGACTGCGGGCTGTCGCCGCTCAAGTAGCCAGGGATCAAGCAGAGCTCGAGAGCCTTCGGGTCGCCGTTGCACAAGCCATCAAGAACAAGCAAGAGGTTGAGAAATCCAAACTTGTTGCCAGTGAGCGTTCCATCGCCAGGCAAATCTCCAACAATCCTCTGGCCGCTGTCAGTCAACTCAAAAAGGACGAACCCAGAGCCTTGAAGCCGCGCGCTGCTTCCAGAGACAGAATCGAAAATGAGAGAGTCAAACATGCCGCTCATTCCGGAAGCACTCCAAGCCAACGTCAACCCTCTCCGGCTTTGTCTCGTCCAGCTTCCAACATTAGCGCACCTCTCCAGGAAAAGACTCAGCAGCAACCCGAGCACCAGGAACGTCCAGCAAAGAAGCGTCGGTTGGATGATATCCAGGACGAATGGAAAGCCATGGTGGAGCCTCGCTTGCAGGCATTCAGCCCGGTAGAGGGAACTGATCTCCAGGTAGCCAAAAACGAAATGGCTTTCATGACCCAGGTAGCCGAAAAGCATATTACGAGCCTCCAGAAATGCAGTAAAGGGGTGTGGAGATGTCTGCGCGTGGCTGGCAGGTTTGGAAGGGACGTTGCCCCGGCCGTCAAGAATGACAAACCATGCCCAGGTTGTACGAGGAACAAGCTTACTTGTATCCAGGTAAAGAAGGTTGATGAAGAGTTGATTTTCCGACTTATGTCGGGCTCTTAGCTGCGAATCATTTGGAGAGTTGATTCTGAGGCCGCCTTATAACTATCTCTTTGAGATATGGATGCTTTTAGCATGACTATCTAGGAAAAAACGCGAGAGCCGATACATATCTTGTGAGATAGTCAGAATCAAATCATCATGTACGAGACGCAAATCTGATGTGACGTGACGGTATCATTCCAAATGAGGTGGGGGTATGATCGGGAAGGATCGTTTGGCGTCTAACGCCGTCGTCGAACACCGGACCCAACCTTATTTTAAGTTCAAGGGCTGTTTAAGCAAGGTATTGTCTAGATGCTCTTAGCTAACGGGGATAATTATAGAACACATGAGTCTCTTCACGCGGAAAGATTGCATACATGTAACAAATAGCGTTTGTATGAATGCTACAGCTTGCAGGAGATTATCCTTTAGCTTTGGCTATCTGCAGCGGGTTTTGCATTATCTCGTCGCTTTCTCTTTGATAGGCCCTTGCAGTATCATCTCCGCGCTGTTCAGATGCTCCTGATCAACCTGCACGAGGAATCCATGTTCGCCGGCTGACTTCGTCCTGGTATTATGTTCGCCTTGCTCGATAGCCTCGCTGCGATTCTGCTTCCAATCTTATATCCTCATAGCTGTCAAAACCCTCCTCACCTCCTTCCACTAGGATATCGCGTCACGGTTGAGGTGAGCTCAGATGGAACACGTGAACAGCGTATAATGATATCCTCTTGATATAGGCGTACGTTGGATTTCAATGATCTAGCTGGTATATACCAAGTCACCAAGACATTTCCATATGTTTCACCTAAGGTAAGATCGCGTCCCAAATGAAAGAAGAGAGGCTAACGTTGGTGACCACTTCAAATTTACTAAAGTCTGTGGGCAGAAGGCTAAGACGTCCGGCTCGGCTTCTCGAACTGAAATGTTAGACTTAATCCCTTAATCCCTTACTTGAATTTCTCTATTTCGTTCACTCCACAGGAAAACACATGCTCGGAACTTTCCCAGCACGGAAATTGAATATCACGAACCCGAGGCGTTCAAGAGCTGGAAAATGCGATGTCCATAAAGCCTTCGTATCTATTGCAACAGACGGAGCGCTCATGGAAGCTATTCTGCTGCATGCTTTGGGCGTAGGCTCGAGCTAAAGCATGTGGAGAATTATGAGTGCTCAACATGCCCGCTTCTTCCATGTTACGACGTTTCGCTCAAAGGCATACGTGGATCCGAAAGCTAGTGAGCTCCGCAAAATATGAGACTCTCTGGATCGACCTCACCTGATCAAAAGTCTTCAACATATGCCAACAGCAAAGACGCCAGATCAGCCAATTGGGACTGGGATGAACCTATTGATGTGAAGTCATAGACATCAGCTTCTAGGCTCGTCGAGAGAGAATAGCATCAAGATCGAAAGACCGTCCGATGCTTCTGAAAAGATAAAGATCCGAACATCACCTCAATCTCGTTTTAGATGACGCCTGATGGAGACACCACATCAGATGATACGGCGCCCGAGGTCAAGAGAAAGCAGCATTGTTACACTGAGTCACAGAGATATCACCAAGGGACCCGAGTCAGTTGAGGCTATCATGATCTCAAAAGGTGAACCTCGTGTAATCACCTTACTGGTGGAGAATGAGAAACTCCGGAGTTCGGGCTGGGTAGCACCACGGGTTATATGCCTTGAGCTTTTGAGTAACGATTCATTCAAAGTGCTCGGCGCCGCTGCACCATGCAGGCAAATTCTCGTATCTGAATGTCCAGGCAGAGTCTAGAGGCCTCATTGAGGAAAATTCCAGCTGGAAGCAACTACATCGGCGAATTCTGGTCAGGCTTGAGCCTTCCTGGCATGCTATGGAGGACATAACTGCTGACAAAGCTTTGTCATTCCACAAATTTGTGGACTTGCACTGGACTTGGTTGGGAAAAGGGCCAAAGCTGACGGTCAGCAAAGCAGGCAATAACAGATGTTAATTGCATCTTAGCGTATCTCAAGGCTTGTCTAGATTGCAACTTCAAACACAATCTCTAGGTGGGCCGCATCTCCGCGGTCTCGAACAGAAGCTTCTTCATGCAACTCGAGATCTTGCGGCTATTGAAGGGTTCATATCGCGAGCAGCTATGAAACAGTCGGCCATGCCGGCGTTCGTTGCAATAACACCGGGAAAGCTGTTCTCCTACCCGCCGACTTGGACGCAATGCCATCACTGGCTTCAACTGATACTGGGCCATTCTGCTCTCTCGATTAGTCGAGTCGCAATTGCAGATAAGTCACAGCACTCACGCTTCCCTCCGCTTTGAACAGATCCACGTCGTTGTCAGCACAGATTCCGCTCTGGCGACCTCTTCGAGTCAACCGCCAACACTCCCACGCATACAGTTCGTCTCCAATTCCGAAGTAGTCTCATACGAAGGGGGCCGAGCTGAGGAGGTGTAAGGGAAGACGTTGAATTGAGGCTTGGTCTGTCTCTCAGCCCACTTCGAAGAAAATACTTCATTTCTTTGCGATTTGCGACCTAACACCTTCCATCCTTCGCAGCTCGTGCAGTGCAGAATTAAATAACAAGTCAGTTCGAGGCTGAGACATTCTGCTTTACGCCCCCGCGAAATCACCTCCGCTCAGCATTCCTCTCTCTCTCGACCTCAACTCAGGCATCAGTCGCTCTCAGTACACCGTCACCTTTTATCGACATCGAATAAATAATCCGAGATAATACCATACATCCAACTAGTTCACTTCCATATGGAGAAGCGGATCGAGGGAACACGGACTTCTGTTTTGTGGAACTTCTTCGACGATATTACTCGTCGGGGGATCTTAAATACCGCCCACTCACTTCACATCGGCTCCCTTTGATCCATCCGATAGCCATGAACCCTATCTCTCGCCTGGATTTCCGCTACTCTCGTGACTTAGTACACGGTTGTGGCAATCGTGACTAGCGGAAGATGAAGAGGACCGCCCAGGCTCGGCTGCTCACTCTCAGCATAGAGATGGGCATGAGGCGCCAGACACTCCAAATACCTCACGAGACCGTCATTATCCAGATCTGCAAGTCCAAGTTGTTCATGAGAGCTTTGATAGGATGCTGGAGTCTGATGATTGCCATTTTCAAATGATGAAGAACTCACAAGTCGCCGTTGCAGTTGCGCCTGATTCAATTCTTTGGTGGATGATGTATGGTTGGCAGACGGATATAGCGGTTATGAAGACAGTGCAAGGGGTGTTTGTTCACAGTAGAATGATTGGTCTGGTGGGGGCAATCCTGGGAAGAGTTCAATTGCTCGGGGACAGTCGTTTGCTGATGAAGTTTGAATCAAATCGTTGGGATGACGAAGAAGCTGTCAGCATCAATATCGACACGGCCAATAGCGATTTGCCCATGCCTGAGCATATCCTAGATGCCTGTGAAGAAAGACGAAAAGCTATGTGTTAGTCGGGCTTCATGGCAAAGAGACTCGGCCATAGCCAGTAGAATCGGCATCCACGAAGATTCGCCCACGCCTGAATGCTTCTCACATCCTCGTCATTTTAGACGAGGCTATGGATACAACGAGAAGATTATGGGTCTAGGTCTTAAGAAAGTCGGTCGTCACATTCTGGAAGGCAAGGACTTGAAATTGTTGGAAGAGATCAACTGTAGAGCATAGGCCCAGGTGATACACTCATAAAAGGGTTTGCATGGAAGAGTCTGATCAATAACCTCATTCTTACGCCGCCTTCCAGTTGATGATACAATTTGCATCTCGTCACAAGTGAGCGAGCGGGAGCAGACGACGGCATCAGTGTGGGTTCAAGGGCTGATAGAGACTTTAACGGGTCCAAATCTTCCCATTTCTCTGATGAGCAAGATTAACATAATCAATGCTACTCTACCCAACATGGTTGCAGTTATGCCACAGCAGATAGCTTGACCGATGACCTTCCTGAGCCATAGAGGCGAGCGGGGGATCTTCACAGCATCTATATCTCGCGAATCAGAAGCACCCATTACAGAGTACAGTCCACTGTTTGGCTCAGGCGTCCGGCCGTTGTGACAACTTCCCGGTTCAGAATGGACGCAACTTCAATCAACTCGACTTGCGCTGCATCCCCCGTCAGCTACTCACGCCTCTGCACGTTCCTGTCACGCTCATACACAAAGCAAGAAGAGTTAAAACCGAAAATCCTATCATGACCAGTCGAGAAGCGCTACAACTCAGTGTCTCGTACCGCTTGTGCATATGATATATTTAGCTTCAATATTGGATCAGCCTCTTCAACTACTACAACTTCCGCAAAACTCCGAGAGCGCCCAGAACACAATCCGCAAACGCCTTACCTTTTCCTCCACCGTCTTACATGAAACCTAGCTTAAGTCTTCAACGCAAGTCTAAGGAAAGAATCTTCACTCCCAATGCCATTACTTCTCTCAGGCTCGCTAGAAGAATTATCTAAGACAAACCAGCAATAGTAGAGGCCCACAACGGAAAACGGTATGTGCACGTCCTTTCCGACTCAGGGCTGAGAATATATGGTAATGAAGCATCATGGGTAAAGGTTCGCTCAAATCTAAACATCGTTTCGGAAACGTGACACCAGACAATCGAAACGCTTATAACAAACAATAAGATAGGTATTTCTAAAGGTTGCTAGACTATGCTACCTCGCTGAGGCATTATTAAACTCCCATCCCAAGTCAAGCTATGGAACCTCCGCCCTCGAGCTTGGGGCTCACAAGCGGAGAGATGCCGCAGGGTAGGGGAGGTGCGCGTGAGCGCGGGGACCCACCCGAGCATCGGAGCGCAGTGACCCAAGCGACGGGCACGACAATTCGTCCCCTGGTATTGGCTCTATACCTTCATTATGGCTTTTGTCACCGGAGTCAGTCACGTGGTATCTTCGATGCTTTAGGGAGACTCTCCGAGTTCTTCTTCTTTCTTCGATATGAGGCTGGTTGACTCTCCTTTACTTTGAGTATAGTTGTCTTGGATCTCTTCTCTAGCTTTGCGTGCCGACCAGCTGCCTCGCACCACTTAGTCTTGATTGTAACTATGTCAATTCTCGGCATGGGAACTCTATTCACGCGGAATTGCTCTCCGTCCTCTACAAGTCGCCTGACCAGATTGATCTAGCTTCGATAACAAACTCTACGCCGTATTTATGGGACTTTTGTCGGCATATAAATTCAATTTGTAAACTATTTTTATTTCTAAGTTATTAATTATTTAAAGGTTAGCTGATTTACTTGGCTGCCTTTAATAATAACCTCGCTGCTTTTACGGTTCAACATAACAATATGCTTTTTATAAATATATTTTGAATAAATAAATTTATTAACTTTTCAAGGTTTTAAACTTTTACTTAGTAAAAAAACAAGTGAATGTAAATTGATTTTTATATATTTATATTAAATAGCTTTATAAAACTCAATAATAAACTAATAGGTTATTAATTTAAGATGTCTTTATAATACTTTATTTAAAAACATGTATTTTTAAATATAGTTTGGATTCGATTAAAACTATAATTTTTTGATTGAGTTTTATATATATAAAAAAGAAGATTTTATGGAAATCATTCGAAAAGTATAATAATTTCTTAGTACAATAGTAAAACAATATTAATAACTAAAAATAATAAACATAAATTAATTCTAGAAAAATAAAATAAAATAAAATAATTTTAAAATTGGGTTTTATATAAAATAAAAACCTAATTTTATAGGATTCAGTTTTTGGGAATGAATTTATTTTCAAATATAAATCATATTTAGTATAAATTAAATATTATTTCCAAAATTATAATAATTTACTTAATAGTAATTTACCTTCTAAATGAATTTCAGTTCTAAATTAAGATTCAAATATATTTATAGATTATTTTTATAAAAACCAATCAATTTTTATAACAAATCATAATTATAATAAATAAAATAACCTTAAAATATTTTAATGATTTAGAATAAAATAAATGGCAAATATCTAAATCCACCTATTTTAATTTGTAAATATTTCAATCTATTCTTTTTTGTGCTATAATATCTTAATTTACTTTTATATTATATATAAAGCCAAAAGAAAAAGCAAGCTCCTAATAGGATCTGGCATATAAGCAGTATTAATCAAAGTCCAAAGCAAGGGCTAGGTTAGGTTATAAATCTCGTTTATATGCTTGAAAAAGTGAAGCTATTCGCAACCTGCTTGGTTACATGTAGATCGATTGACCCCGTTATAATATTCTAATATAAAACTTAAAAAATAAAGCTATTCCCAGTTTTCAAATAGTAATAAATTAGGGGAAAAATCATATAAAGGTGGATTGAGATATTATAGCACAAAAAGGGTAAATTAAGATATTTACAAATTTAAATAAATAGATTCAGATATTTTCCGTAAAATAAAATTATAATTTTATTAATTATTTACTATTAAAAAACGAAATGTTAATTGAGTTTTATATATAATGAAATTGTATTTCTATAAAACTCAATTATTTTAAATAAATCATTGTTTTTGTATACTAAATTCAATTATATTTAATAAGTTGTATATATATAACAATAATGACTAAATAAATCTATTGCTAGATTTATTGTATTATTATTGAACTTGTCTTTACAATTAACTTTTTATTATCGAATAAATCATTTGAACAATATATAATATATAATAAAGATTTTTCAAATTACATTTATTTTAAAATAATTAAAACACATTGATCAAGTAATTGATTTATATATTGAATAATAACAGTTTTTTATAAAACTCAAATAAAAATAAAAATTAGTTATAAGTATTTTTTTAAAATGTAGTTTTAATCCGAAAGAAACTAAAATTTATAGTATAACTTTTTCTCTCCTAACCTAAGAGATATTTATTGATTTCTAAAACCATTTCAAAATAAATAATATAGAAATCAATTTATAATCAATTATATTTTTTAAATTAATTGGATATTACGTCGTTTTACATATAATAATTAAATATAATATAATTTGAATTAAAATTCAAGTTCTCTAAAAAAGATGCTTATAAAAAAGTGGGTTCTATGACATAAATAATATAATACTTATAAAACTCAATTAATAATATATAAGCAAAAATAATAATAAATAAAATTAAATAAAATTGATTTTTAAAAACATCATAATAAAATTATATATCATTATTAGAATAATAGTCAATACTCTAAATGGAGTTTTATATTCTTTTATTTTTTGATATAATAAAACTCGTTTAAATTTTACAAAATTTAATATAAATATATTTGAAATAATAAATTCATAAAATCTATTAGTAACTATAGGAATGTTTTGAAAATACTATAAAGCTTAAGTGATTTTCTAAATATATATTGATTTCTATACTAAAGAAAGACAATAACTTATAAAACTCAATTTATGCCTTTCGATATAATAAATGCAATTTAATATTTATATTATAATATAATTCTAAAAGTTTACTTAAATTTATTAACAAAAATTAGAAATGGAATTTGAAATTGGGTTTTATATTCTCGGTTATTGAATCAATATAGAACTCACTTTGTATTATTATAAATATAAACTAATATAAAATATAAAATATATATTTGTCATCTTTACTAGGAGCCTACTATATTTTATCCCTGGATTATATTTGGGATCCGTTTATTATTATATTAATATTCCTAATAAAAATATAAAAATATATTGAGTTTTATATAATAAATACCTTAAATATTATAAAACTTAATTTAGATATATAGTATTTATGAATATATTTCCGAAGTTAAAATAATCAAATATTAAAGTATATATAGAAAATATATATTTGATTTTAATTTAAATTTAAATAGAAATTATAGGTTTTGCTTGGGTTTTATATATAAATATATAAAATATTTATAGAAATCAATTCAAAATTCATTAAATATTATTATAATAACAAAAGAATATTATTAATAAGAAATAATTTAGCATCTATTAAATAAAATAAAATAAAATAGAATAAATACGTTTTAAAATTAATTTTAAAACGTATTTATTCTATTTTATTTTAAATATTAATTATAATTTAAAGATTATTACGAAAATTACATAACTATATATATATAAATAAATCCGAAAAGATATATGGGGTTTTATAATCTAATTTAGATTATTTCTATAGAATTCAATCAAAAGTTATAAAAAGAATTAATTTTTTAAAAATTAAAAATAAAAAGAATTAAAAACGTTAAATTCAATGATTATACCATGTTTATATATTGATTTTTATTCTTATTTAAAGAAAACTTATTATAAAAATCATATCAAAATCAACTTTAAATATAACTTCGATTTTATAATTAAGGAATTACCCTTTTAAGTAATAATTATGCAGTTTTAATAAAATTAGAATTCTAAATTGAGATTTATAGAAATCGATAATTGAATTTTTTAAAATCCAATAAAATATTCGTTTTAATAATATAGAAATATTAATTTTATTAATTGTTCGATAATTTAAATTATAATCTAATTAAATGTAATATTTCTAAAATATTTATTATTAAAAATCGAAACCTAAATTGGGTCTTATATACAATAATATTATATCTATATAAAACTCAATTAATCCACATAAATCGATCTCTTTTACGATGAATTTAATTTAATTTAATAATATAAAGGCATAAGAAAAGAAAAACATCCAGCATTTTTTCTAATGGTAGTCTATTTATAATATTTATAATAAAGATATTCTTATTGTTTTACATTAATTTCTTGCCCCTTGATAACAAAAACAGAAAAAGAAACTAAAATAACAAATTAACGAAGCTAGCTAGTTTTCCCCAATATAATAAGTTGTATGTATATAATTTTAATAATTATATACATTCATTAGTAAATTAAATTTATTAATAATTAATTGAGTTTTATAATTAATATTTATTATTATTGTCATTACATAAATTATTCAAATCACATAAATAGCATTTCTCTCTAAAAATATTGAATATATAATAAATAATACTTAAAATAGAATTTATTTGAAGATATAAAAAAGCATATTAATGAAACAATTAGATTATATCTACATTATGTAAGTTCTTTATAAAAATCAAATATTTGATTATAAATATAGTTTAAGTATCATTTTAATTTAAAATAATAAAAAGTGTTTATAATTATTTAATGTTCTATTTAGTTTTACAACTAATTAATTGATTTTTATAACCGTTTTATAATAATAGATATAAAACCCAGTTCGTAATAAATTATTTTTGTTTAATTAATTAAATTTGTAAATCTTAAAATACAATAGGTAAACGTAATCAAATTTAATTAAACATCGAATTGTTCTGAAAGGATTCTATAACAATACGGGTTTTATAAAAGAAACGATATATTATTTATAGAACTCAATTGGGATTAACATTAAAATATATTATTCTTTAAATAAAATAAATTTAAAATAAATTCGGAATTAATATGAATTCCTTTTTCTGTCTAATATGGTTCTTTTGTAGTACTATATAATTTTATACTTACGAAATGGGTTCTAAAACAATAATGTTTTTCAGAATATAAAAATCAATTAAAAATATTTGATTAACAACAATAAAGATTATAATAATTGAAAATATTTTGAAAATACATGTTTTTAAGATTATATCCTAATAATATAATAGTAGTTTGTATTTGAAAAAGAGTTATATATTTTTTTATGCACTATGATTATAAAACTCTATTAAGATATATATATTTTAATATAAACTAATTCAAAATAATAAATTTTTAAAAGATTTTACTTAATATTAATATTTTTGAAAGTTTATAAACTTTTATAAATATAAATTGAGTTTTATATAGTGCAATAATAAACATTTATAAAACCCAATATATATTATTATTATTTTAAACTTCTATTAACAAAAACTATTTGTTTTTTATATTATAATAGATTTTTAAAAATTAATTAAAAATTTTAGCAAATAATAGAAATGGAATATCGATTGGGTTTTATAAGCTTTATATTTGGTTTTCTATAAAACTCAATTTATGTCATTAGTGTTATTATAAAAATAATTTTATATACATTATACTAAATAATATTATTAAAAATATTTCGAAAATTTAAATTTTATATAAATAAAAACTATTCTTAATAGAGTTTTATATTCAATATAAGGATTTATATATAAAACCCAGTAAAAGAAATATTGAAAATAAAACAATTATTAAAAAACGTATTTTTATTTATTTAAAATAATTATTTTAATATAATAATTTATAGTATATATATGTATAGAAAATAGATTACTCAAGTTATAAAACTCAGTAAATATTCTATATATTATAAAAAATCTATATACAAATTGAAGTATATACAATATAATCAGAATCTTTTCTTAAAGAAAAGTGTTTGCGGAGAAATTTAATATAAATATTTATAAAAATCTGAGTTTTATAAACTTAATATTCTTTAATTTATAAAGATCAATTCATATATAAATATATATTTAAGATTCTATAATATTGAAATCAAATCAAATCCTTTTATTAACTAACTTTATATATTTTATTATTATTATTTATTAAATTTCATAATCGTTTTATAAAAAAACCAAAAATAGAAATTGAGTTTTATTAAAAGTTACAGTGAAGGTTTATACAACCCAATGTAACCAAGTTTTCCTATTTATATATTTTACCTTAATAAATAAAATATTTCGAACCAAAAGCATAAATACTAAATAACTAAGATTCTTAATACATATTACAAACTTTCAATAGGTTTTATAAAAACGCATATTATCCAATTACAGAACCCATATTAGTTTACGTAAATATATTAATTATTATAATAACTAAAATTATAATATTACAAAACTTGTTTGTAATCAAAAATCGATAACTCTAATTAAAAACCTTTATTATAAGAATTGGGTTTTATGATTATTATATTGATTCTATTATAGAACTTAATTCTGCTAACAAAATCACTTTTATTTTTATTATGAAATTAATTTATTCAATAAAAATTTATGTTTTATGGTATTTTAGATAATTTGATTTTAATCGAAGTAATATTAAGCCCTATTTATTTAAAAGTGGGATTTTATTAACAATTATAGACTCTTTGTATAAAACCCGTTTTACAAATATATTTTTATTTTGTGAAATAATTTAAAATCCTTTTATTTTGTGTTTTTATTTCAAATGCATTTATTTTCTAATATAATTCTTTATATTATATTAGTTTATTTCAGATTTTTATAAATAATATAAATAATTAAACGTAAAAAACATTTAATTTATATTTATATTTGCAATATTTATTATAGTTTGAATTATGTAATTTTGCCATTGCTATAAGTAACTTAATATCCCGAATTCAAAAAGATTCTTATAAGCATTTATAACTAGATTTTGATTTCTATTTTTACAATATTCATTTATTCATAAAACCCTTTTTTTACTATTTTATATTTTAATATATTTACCGTATTTTAAAAATAACTAAATATATACAACTTTATAATATATTTCTCGTTTTTCTTATATTATTATTATATATATCATTAAATCTAATGGAGTTTTATAAAATTATTATATTACAGTTAATAAAACCCAATTGATATAATGATTATTATTTCATATTATGGAAGAATAGGGTGGTTAAATTGAATGGAGTTGTAGCTGCCTAAAGAATGAACATATGGCTATAGCCCCTATATGCCCCTAGCCACGTGATGCGGCTCTGCCCCACCACAATATTAAGTATTAAAAAAGGAATTATATAAGGTTTTTGAGAATATTTTATAAAAAAACAAAAGTTTAAAAACATATTTAATATTTATCCAAATAAAATATAAAATTGATTTCTAAGAATATTTTATTAAAATACATATAAAACTTAATTTGGGACCAGTTATATAATTTTAAATTATTTAAGTAATAATACTTATAGAACCTAATTATGAAATATAATTTTAATTAACTAAAGTTTTGAAAAATAATTGATAACAAAATGATTTTTATAATAAAAATCATATATATGTTATGAAACCCATTTATAATTAAACTTTTAATATATTAGTTTTTAAATATAAATAAAACAAAAATCAAATGACTTACATTTGGATTTAAATGAGATTTGTTTTATGTTAATATATAATATAGAGAATTAAAATTGAGTTTTATAATCAGAAAGCTCTTTTGAATATAAAAATCAATCTATATTATTTCATTAATAAAGAATATAATACAATAAAAATCCTCAAAATCCATATAACCCAATAGAAAAGGTTTAAAATAAACTAATGTTATATAATTTTCAAATATAAATTGGTTTCTATATAGATCATTTTAATATATTTATAAAAATCAATATATTTATAGAAATATTAAATATATTGCTATAACAAATAATATTATTTTATGTTATTATAATTTTTAAAATACATTAATCTATATAAAAAGATAAATGTTAGATATCGATTAGTTTTTATACATAGCTAGATTATTTGGTTATAGAATTCATTATACTTTGTAATGTAATATAATAATTTATATTAAATACATTATAAAACATTATTTCAAAGTATCTCGAAAAAAGTATAGATATTTAAAAATAAAAAAAGGAACCTTAATCGAGTTTTATATCTAAATTAAAATTTTACGTATGAAACCAAATAAAAAAAATTTAAAAAAATAAGTTTTGAAAATACTTTTTATAAATATCGAAGTAGGAAATTTAATATAATACTTTCTAATAAATATTTGCATTATTTTAAATCGGGTTTTATATAAAACAAATTATCGTATTTATAAAACTCGTTTTGTTTTTATTATATTATAATACTACATATAATTGCCCAGCGCAGCGGGCATTGGAAAGACTTATTGTCAATTGTATTACGTAATCTTATAGAAAGTCGTGAAAAAGTGTTCCGCTTTTTTTACTAAGTAAACTAATAATTAATTTTGTTTGTAACTTTAGTCCGTGTTTTTTTCGTTTATTTTAGTCATTAAACTAATCGCTATATTAGCCCCAGCTACAATCCATAAACTTTATAAAAAAAATATAAACTTATAGTATTAAACTAGCGCATTCGAATAGTGTTTTTATTTTTATAATAGTTTTAAAATTGCAGGTAATGCAGCTCTTTAAAGTTTTTAATGGGATAGCCACGTACCTGCAGCCTGTAGCCTACACTATATGCTCTAGGCACGTGCCTGCAGCTCTGGCCCGCATATGCCACTTCAGCTATAGCGCCACAGCACCACTGTACCACTATACCACTTAGCCACTATAGCCACTATAGCCACTACAGTTATTATAATCTATATAAATTTAATATTTATAATAATAATAATAATAATAAAGGGTCCTAAGGGGTTTCCATAAAGTAAATAAAATAAATAAAATAAATAAAATAAATAAAATAAATAAAATAAATAAAATAAATAAAATAAATAAAATAAATAA